>NNCF01137592.1:130743-281678 GCA_002313205.1 Laupala kohalensis
AAAGAGAAAGGAAGGAGCATGGCACAAGTAAGTGGAAGTAATGCCAGACTCAGCTCGGGGCCCCGTGTTCGCCAAACACGTACTTACTAGATGTAAGCCCCCTGGGGGGTATTTGATTGATATGACACTTTATTTCACATGCTAGATAGTGTTTGTCATATCATCAAGCATACTTTAGGTTTGATGTGGCTGATGAAATGTTTATTTTTTCCTTTTTTGCTTATTTAATGTGAGCTTGTAATGAATTAAAATATTTCTTCCATTTATTCCTCTTTTCTTCTACTTTCTTTCTTCCAGTAAAATAATATTTTATCAACTGATTCAATTCTTTCTTTTTATATTGGTTTTCTGATATTCCTTTTAATAAATAAATAAAGAAAAAAATATTGTCAAAAAGCAGTTAAAAACAGCGTATGAGCACATGGAAGGACTATAAACTAATTTACTCTCCGCAAGCAAGCAATTATCAATTCCCATCCCCTCAATTCCCACCAAAGGAGAGGCACATTTAACATTTCAGCACACTCCTAAGATAGCATGATAAATTAAAAGTCGTTTTCATGTTGCTCATTTCAAATGAGCAACATGAAAACGACTTTTAATTTATCATGCTTTGATAATGTTGCTAAAGCTCCACAATTACCAAGTACTCCTAAGATAAGAATAAAAATAGCTCGTTACGTGTATAATTTTAAAGAATACCAAACATTTGTATGTAATAAAACACAAAAATATATTTCAGAAGTACGCAAACTAAAATTACTCGGAAAATATTTTTTTATAAATTGTAAGTAATAAAATAACACAATTTGCGATTTATTATTTCAATAGACGCTGCCCCTAGGCAAGAGCCTAGAGATTCCACCTCTACCGGAAGTAAAACCGGAGAAAAGACTGGTTTTCTCTTTCCTTTTTCTTCTAAAGCTCCCTTGATAAATGATTCGTAATTCCTGCTGATCAATAGCTTTCGTTACTGTTATCTGTACTACACAAAATAATCCATTTTCGTGTCGTGTAACTACTATAAAGATATTGCCTTCACTACATTTTTTTTTCAGGAAAATTTTTCCTTCACTCCACTTTACAGTTTCAAAGCGTTCATCACTCCACCTTCCACCGCTCCATTTGGTCCTCCAAAAAGTGCGGAGAAAATTAATGGAGAAAAACTGCCTGTGGCTGCTTGTCCGAACCCTCCTCGTGGCAATTCGAGTAGAGTGAGTCACAGAGTCCAATCAGAAATCGATATTATACGATGCCAAATGGACTGCAGAATGCAAAGCCCAGCTCATGAACAGAGGCGAAGAGCTCTGCCCTAAAGCATTCTTCCTTCTCTTTTGCGTCTGTTTGTTCTCTCGCAACACGGATCTCCCAGCCGACCAAGCAACCTTTGACGAAGTGCGTGGCTTAGAAAAGACTCTTCGCGCGAAGCGGCAAAAGGAATTTCCCAAGAGATAAAATGGACTACTCTCTTTCTGAATGAGCTTCAGATATTTATCACGGAAACGTATTACTTAAGAGATCTCGTGCTCTAAAAAATGCGTTAAGAATCGCATTATGTAATGCGTTTTCTATGTTCGTCAATTATTTAGAGTTTACTGGAGGACACTGAGTCAATGATTTCTTAATAAAGGCTGAACAAAGTTCTACCATTTGAACTATCCCGATCTGAAGCAGTAAGATTTATTGAATATTTTTGATATCGTTTTGTTAGTTCAGAAGAGAAGAAATGAATATTAAGAAGAAAAACAAAATTTCATCATAGAATTGCGGGACATTATTTGACACAAAAAAGGATATTTCGTACACCACTACCTATTTAGTCGTAATAATTTATGTACTCTGTTTTGGTGCGAATTTCTCGGAATGACTTCGTAAATTAAAAAGGAAAATTACGAGTGGTTGGTTCCTGGAGAATTGACTCAAAACTGTTTTTAATGAGATTTATCGATTTGATCTGACATTGTTTTTATAGTTATCCTATTGATGATATTAGTGCATTAACACCACCATACTGTTCATTTTTCTCGGGTTGAAAGTGACAAAAAATATGTGTTATATTAATTAAATTTTATGCCTTTTAGAATGTTCTTTTAAATTTGTGACTAAAGCAATTTATATAAACTTACAAGCATTACTTCATTACATAGAAATCTCTTCAATTGCGGTGAACCTCACCACCAGGTAATAGATTAATTATATGTTGAATGAAAATTGGAGACGGAACCGAGATTCGAACTCGGTTGAATGGTAATAGAAGAGTGAAAGGGGATGTAAACGGGATGGCGCAGTTGGTAAGCGCATGAGCACGTCAAGCTCAAAGTACCAAGTTCGAATATCGGTTCCGTCTCCCATTTTTATTCAACATAACATAATTAATTACTTCTTTGTTTTGTTGAAGAAATATTAAAAATCACCGGTACCATTTGTAGAAAATTGTTCAATCATCTTACGAATAAATAATTTTTCAGTAATGCTCTACTCCCCTCTCATTAAATATAAGTCAAATAAATGCAACTGTAGGGAACGAATCATTACAGGAAACAAATACCATTTAGTTTCAAAGCCAATATACTCACATAATTCGTTCTCTCTTCTTTTACGAACAAAGAATCGAAAAAACGATCATCTTTTATATCGACTCCGCTTCTTAAAAAAAACAATTTATGGAATTAATATTTTATTGTAATTTTAATTATTGATGTATTGTAATATTTTATGGTGATACAATTCATTATTAGAAGAATAATTTAATGCATTCAATTTTTCATTATTTTATTTATAAGTATCAGTAGTCATTGAAATGATGAAACTTTTGCCCCTCTCCCTCCCAATATTTTTATTTTTATTCCATAAGTGAAGAAGTGGTGCAATTTCATAATACATGCCTATCAATTTTTGTATAGTTGATAGTTAACATTGATATTTACGTTGAGACTTTTATATTCTAAACGAAATAGACGAAAATGACTGATACCTCGCTACGAAATTACGGTTCCAGTCCAAAATTATACTCGACCCTAATCGATTTTTGATTACGATTCGGACGAGATAAATCGCTTTGCGATCTTCCCTTAGATATTCCAGATCTCAAAAGAGATTCGGAGCATCTAGTATAATACAGCACCTAGACGAAGTAGTGACATCACGAGATAATGTGAGCGTGGTTGCACAAGCTGAGTGGAGAGTTCCTTAATGTTCTTCGTACCCTTTGAAGGGTGCAAATATGCAACGGGTGCTTCAAAAGCGCTCCTCGCACGTTGCCTCGCGGCGGCCAGGGAGTTGGCGATGATGGCGGTGGGGTGACGTCACAGCTGTGGCGTAGAACGCAGATATTTCTTTGTTGGTAACTTATATACTTATGCATATTAAAATATTTCTTATGTAAATGTAGACAATGTTGACCATAATATATTGTGTACCGTATAAAAAAAATGAAGTTTACTTAATCAAGGGTAATTTATATTTCATTTTCACGAAACATCGTTGAAACTTAAAAACTACGAAATTGATGGGAATCGAAATTTATTTCGTAAAATAGTTTAAAATAGTGACGTAATGTAATGGCAGAAAGAGGGGAAAAAATTGATAAATTTTAAAAGAACGTAATATTGTAGAAATATGTCATTTGATTTCGCTCTATTGGTCGGCTATTTATTGTTTTTTTTGTAATAGTCAAAAGAACAAAACCCAAAGAAATGTCCAAACATTTCGTTCCATGCCTGTCTAATGTATGATTAGACAGTTTACATTAATACTGACTTCCATAGTAACTGACAGAGCTGACACGACACTTGTGGTCAAGTAAAATGCAGAAAATGTTTTGCTAAATAGTTATATAATGCTGAAATCGTTTAGCAATACAGCAAGGGTTCTAAATATTGCTACCGCATGTGGTTCGTAACATTGACAACTTTTTCATGATAAAATCAATTCTCTCTTGTTCGTCGAAGTTTCCCTGTGAATTTGAATAAGTTCGTGTATTTACGTAATTTTATTCAAGTAAATGCAATCTTGGTTTAGACGCATAACTTTTAATTTATTATTTTCACATCAAATTCATGGGAAGTTTTTGTTGAACAACTGTTACGACGCGTTTGGGTGCTTCTCGGATAGTTTGCTTTTCATGCAGTTGAACAAGGAATATTCCGTTGAATGCAAGTGAATGAGCGGTGCAGAATGTGTTAATAACAATGTTGGAGACAGAGTTCTACGTAACAATAGCAGCATCAGCAGTGGTCATAGCGTTTGAAGGATTGTAATAATGGCGGAGGAGAAGTGAAAGGCAAAAAAGATCTCATTAATGGAAGTAACGTTGAGACATGCAAGAGATCATTGGAAAAGTGAGAGGGTTCTACAACACGAGAATAAGTATGTAAATAGAATGGATGAACTTCAGTTCCTTCATTGACTAAATTCCGTCGTTGACCAAGATCCTTCATTGATATGAGTTTCTTCTACGGTTCACACAAAACTAAGATTGGAGATGAATTAGTTTTTATAGGCCCAGTCAGTCCTAACTTGCGGGATTGTGCCTTATTTTAGCATGAAATATCGAAATATATTTAGATAAATGGAAAATGACTAATAATAGAAATTTAGAATAAATGAAGACAAGAAATAAATAATAGAAATTCCGTACGGAAGTCATTACTCGAATTTTTATAAATTATCCAAAATTCAGACGTCGCTATTCGTATTCTATACACATCGCTATGAATTGGCTACCTACTGACTGAAAATTAAAACATTTCAGACTAACGTGCAGGCGCTCCTGAAGCACCCTTTATGAAATCACACGAACCTCATTGAACGTTTTGTGGAGACACGTTAACAATTCTTATTTCAACTGCGGGGTAAAAGAACCATAGTAGGCCATGGAGATGTGAACGTTACAAACAGCGAAAAGGAAACAGGGAATACATTAATGGAAATGAAAACAAATGTGGTGTGTATAGTGGTGATAGACGAGGTGAAATTATTGCGTGGAGGTGGCAGAGTAAAAGTAACACGGTAGGACAGAAAAGTGAAGATGAGGAAAAATAATGGTAGGGTCAACATCGTGAGTGAAGACGCTGAGTGTAAAGATTAATGACTGCGATCCTGTGGCAGAGTAGATGGCGGAGTGTTGAGCTTGCTAGACTGGAAGAAGATTAAGAAGTGAAGAAGTGGAGAAAGGAATGAATATTCTAGGGATAAATGATGGTGAAAACTGCGAAAGACAATGCGAATTAAGTCGCTCAGGCTATGAACCCTCTCTGTCAAAGCGGAGATGACGACAGAAACTAGTAACACTGTTGATGAGGGAAGTCGGTGATATTGGTGGTGGAGGATGGGTGGGACGCTGGAGAGGCACCAGAGTACTAATTTAATAAGGGCTCTGTGGCGTGCATAAGGGGAACCGAAGAATGCGACAGGAATCTGGCGGCGATGCGCCCGGGTCTAAGATGAACACTTGAGGTCCTCCATCGCTGGGACATGTGACTAGAATGTGCGTTACGAAGATCGTGTGCTCGTCTAAGGAGATGACGCGGATGGTGACATGGTCATTAAGAAGGCTTCGACAAAAGTGAATGACATTCTTGATAAACATGGTTTAGGTCTTCTTCATACGATCATACACATTCCACATCATATTCAAAACATCTTCAACACTAAGAAAGTATTCCACTATATAAGGACCAACATATCAACGCTTGAAAGTCCGTTCATAGCCAGTGGGGGAACTAGACCGTAATCAAGGGTAGGGGGTTAAATTTTATAAATATGGTTATAAATATTATTGTAAATATTATTATTAATATTTTTGTAAATATTATTATTATTATTGTAAATCTTATTATTAATATACCGATTTTGTATTTTAATATAATACATCAATTCATCAAATAGATAATTAACAATTCATTAATTAGTGATTAAATTTATTAATTGTTTTAAATGGCAAATACATATTAAAGGTTGAAGATAATCCGTGATATCACTATATCAGATATACTATATCGATAAATCACAATTTTGTGAGAATAAGATAAAGTTTCTGGAATATGAGATTACTAGGGAAGGCATAAGAATGTCATATGAGAAAGTTAAAGAGATAGACAAGATACAAGCTCCGGTAAATAACAGAGAATAAATTCTTAGGAGTATGCAATTACTATAGCAGATTCTGTCCACGATATGCATTTACTATAGCTCGTCTATAAGAATTGTTGAGGAAAAATGTGAAATGGAAATGGTGTTCCAGAATGGAGAAAACTTTTCAAGAGATTAAATTCATGTTTTAAATAATGTAATTATAACACATCTAGATATTAATGAAGAATTTATTTTACAAATAGATAGCAGTATGATTGATTTTGGCGCTGTATTAATCCAAAAGATAGAAAATGTAGAGAGAATAGTATTTATTTCCAGCAGAACATTAAAGGGGGTTGAAATTCATTATACAAATACAGAATTGGAGGCTGACGCCTTCGATTGGGCAATTTCCAGATTCAAGCAACATTTAGCATATAGATATTTAACCATCCGAACACTTATATTTACCAAGGCACTTATATTTCTAAAAAGCTGTCATTATATGAACGACCGATCGTATAGATGAACTTTATGGCTGCAACAATTTAATTTCACTATTGAGTATTGTGTACGCAAAAATAATTTACCGCCAGATTATCTTAGTAGAAATCTACCTGATGTGGATGTGACAAATGACAATAATGAGGAAATAATAGCGACAATAGATTTGAACATTAAATGACATAAACCAACTAAGTAATTTACAAAATGGAGATGCAAGAATGGAAGAAATAAAGACATTCATACGAGGAGATATCAATCAAGACAACCCATTATATGCAGAGTTAAGAAAAGATGCGGATAAATGGAGAATACGAAGAAATTTACTACAGTATAGAGTAAAAAAGAATGCTGGTATATATCGAGTGTGCATACCTAAAAGGGTTGTTGAAGATTTGACAAAAATGATGCATACAGAAATGGCGCATTGCGGGGTGGATAAAATTCAAGCCATCTTGAGACAAAACTGTCATTTCAAATACATACACAAGAAGATTAGGAAAACTATTGGTCAATGTTTATTACGTGTAAAATCGAAAAATCCAAATAATAATTACTATGGGGAAATGCTGAATATTATACCTCAAGAACCTAGCGACCTCCATGCTTGATATTTACGGTCCATTATCAGACAAAACATGGAAGCCAATATACACTGGTAATGATGGATGTTTATACAATGCTATCCAATAAATAAAACAAACACCGCAAGTTGCTTGAGGCGCTTACAAGAATTTGTAAATTTGGCGGGAAGTGCCAAAAGCATCATGTCAGATCATGGTACACAATTCACCAGTGCCGGATGAAAGAACGAATCAGAGCGGAAAGGGATACAAATGATGCATTCGACGATACGCTACCCCCAAGGAAAGTCATCTGAAAGGATAATGAGGGAATTATCAAGACTATTTAAGACATATTGTCATGATCAACATGCATAATGGTACATGTTGATTCCTAAAATAAACATTTGCCAGAGTATAATACCTCACGCTAGTACAGGAATATCTCCACAAGAAATGCATTTCGGCCGAAAACCTAACTATCCACTAGATTTTCTTAATACTGATGAACTAAGAGATGTAGGACGCGTCACTCCTATGTGGACAGTACATGGAAACTTAATTAAGCAAGGCGGAATTAGAAAAAAGAAGCGATGGCAGGAACCTTATTTATATAGAGTAAACCAAAAAGTTCTTTTGAAAGTACCCCAGGTGTCTGATCCAAACCTTAGATTATAAGCGAATTTTTTTCCTATTTTTAGAGGACCTTTTAAAATAAACAAGATAGAAAACAACTTAAAGATACTAATATTGACATATTTGGGAAATATAACTTTTATAATTTGACGTGAAGAAATAAGATTTTGAAATAGTAAACAAATAAATAATAGATATGTTAACATGTAAAGAGTTAAGAACAGAACTTGAATAATTAAGGTAGAAAATAAATTATTAGAAGAATAAATTTATTGTTTTATGAAGCCGGAATTTGTGCCAAATAGATATGGAACATATTTATTTCATTTATGAATATATGTAATTTAAGTATTCATGAATGGTTACGGCACATTAGTCGGGACGAATCATCCACAACAGAGAGCGAGTCTTAGTGACAAGAGATCGCGAGTCTAGAAAAGCAAGAGCAAAACGGAGGAGAGTGAACGATAAACAGTAGTGGCGGTCAGATCTTAGCAGTCGACAGGCAGTCTCAGAACTTAAGAACGCAAGAAGTTAGATCTTAGCACGTTTGAAAGGTTGTTCGAGATTATGTCTAAACGTGCTTTATGAAACACCGCGTCGACTGGTTATTGGAGGATGAATGATTAAGAAACAAGTGCCTGCGAAGTTATTGCCGGTCTAAGCTATCATCCTGGGGTCTGGTCGGTCGAGGTCGGCTACAAAGCGATCTACAAGCAAAGGTTGCCGGAAAGCGGCGACATGGCAGCGTCTGCAGTATGTGTGCGCGATGCTCGTATTTTTGAACACAATCGATGACGACCCTGCGTGTTTCGAAGCCAGTGCGAACATGAACTGTAAGTAGAAATATAGATCATCTGATATGGAGCTCAGAAAGGTAAACGACAAAGAAGGGACCACTTAATAACAGATCACCTGTGAGTGTGTTATGCTCACGTTATTTTCTTTGAGGGTTAAGAAATCGAAATAAAGCACCTATTTAAATAACTTTCCGTACGGGTACTTTACAAAAGCTGTCACTAAATTGAATAAAACTTAATTGGACTGAATGAAGACTTATCAGGAGAACAATTTTGGAATGAAGAATAATTGTATTGAAAAGCATTTGTTTCAGAAAATTTTCTTATGACTTGAAATTCTAGAAGTCAGTAGAGCAATAGTTATGATGATGGTGAAATTTGAGAGAATATAGGTCTGGTTAAATTTACTATGGACTGTAATTGAGCGAGTATTTATTATAAATTGTGACTTCTCTTGTAAAGAATTTTAAATATGTGTATTGTAATATACTTGTTAAGTTTTTTGACTTGTATTTGATTGTGTTCTGGAAGAATTTCTAAAATTTATAATTCATATTTGTGTACATTTGGATTAGTATTGATTCGGGGAAGGTTACCGACCATCAGCTATGAGTATTGAGCTAAATAAAAAATAATAAATTATAAATGTTAATTAGGGTGCGGGAACGTGCATATTCACTTTTCATTCTTTTTCCTTCTTTTTGTATTAAAGTGTTTTTGTAATAAATTATAATTTGGTACATCAAAAGGAAAAAGTGTTTAATACACTACTCAGTCAAAGTAGTTTAATACATGATTAATTTTTGTTTAAAAATTTGTCTTCAATTGTTCCAATATCGTTATTCTACCTTTAGACCTATAAGAAATAGATATTAAATAATTTAGTATTCGTACTGCCAACCAAGGACAGTATTCTTTTATCGGCGACCGATAGATTATGACCGGAATATATTTTACCAATTTCAAAGTTTAGGTCCAATGGGGGGGTCTATAACCCCCTCAGCCCCCCCTCATAGATCCGCCCTTGGAAATAGCTGAGCATCTGCTGTTTTTTTGCTGACGTGAAATTATTGATTCTTTTACAACTATTCTTCTAAATCGACATGTAGGCAAAAGAAAAAAAATCTAAACCAAATTTAGAAAAAAATTGCTGATTGCTCTTGGATGTGTCTTTGAGAAAAAAAATGCCGATCTTTGAAAGCCCGTCGTTCTGTTGACTTCCTGGGTGACGAGGAAAAAAGCGCTTAAAAATAAAGAATATCAAATTTAAAACAAATCGCTTATAGGTACTCACGGACTAATCCTGAACAACAAGTGTGCCAAATTTCGAAGCTCTAAATCTCTCCGCAAGGTTAAAAACAAAAGAAAATTTTTTTTCCATGAAAATTATTCTAAATCGAATTTAGGCAAAGTCGATGTGACTGAACCAATGATTTCAGATATTTCATCACATTTTAATATAGAGAAGATATATTTCGGTAAAACATTATAGTTGTTGGCGCTCTAAAAAGTACGACTCACTCAATATACTATTATAAATTATATACAAAAAATGTAACAATACTCTTAGGTATGTATTAAGAACCATATGGGGTTTGTGGGAGTCAAATGAAGAAATTAGTAATAGAAACACCTTATAAGTTCAATAACATTACATATTTCTGTTCCCACTGTGAAAAAAATGAGCTAATAAAATTTTTGACTTTTTCTCTTAACGTATTGTGAATGATAATATCTCTTCTTCGTTAACGAGAATTTTTTATGATACTTTTATGAAACTCTCCATTTTTTACCGTATTTTAAGTTCATGTTGCAGTATCTTAAACGATTTGCTTCTTGAATAATGAATGGAGGTAGGAGGCATGGAGGTTAACTTTCATTAATTTTCTTCACTGCATTGCACGTACGTAATTACATGATCTTCGCTTTAACTGATTTGACTTTTAAACTTTTTCATTAGAACTCTCTGACATGTTCCAAAGAAAAGGCTTTCGCTATAAATAACTTGAAAATTTTTATTGAACTACGAAGATATTTTATCTGTGAATTACAATTCTTATTGTATTCGTTTCATTTAGACTGACAATCTACCTGAAAAGCATGAGGGGGTGGATTTTTGTCAAATCATCTATATACAAACATTTCTGTTGATAATGAACAGAGAAAAATATTAATTAATAAATTACAATTTACGACTTTCTTATGTAATACGATTACCATATGTTTTGTTCTTTTTAAATACTCAACGTTTCGACTCGTGGTCTGTGTCGTCGTCAGGTGATAACAAATCATGAAAGAAGAATAAATACTAATAGTATTTAGGTATGTATTCTGTCCATGGAAGTGTTCTATTTCACTTGACTTTTATTTACCATAGGTAATGTTTTGTTGCTAACAAGGTACAGAGACTTACGCCTTTATGTTCTTCAGGTACTGAATTATGAACTACGATTCGAATGGGACAATTGATCCAAATCGCAGGGTCATGAGAACAAAACTATTTTGAAAAAATGACACTGGTTAATTGCTTCCTCACTTCCATTCCATCTAAAACAAAATATAGTGTATTCCACAAAAACGATTCAATATTTTTAATACACGTAGATTGCTTTGAATCACAATTTTCTTTAAGAACCATACAAAACGCGGACATTATAAACAGACAAATATGTACTATTAAATAAAAGTATGCTACTGGATTTTGATTGTTCTACATTATTTTAACACTTATTTCACACGAATACGTGAGTAGATAAATTGTAGTTTAACTGAGATTTCTTTTAAGGAATTTACTAAGGTTGTGTTTGTGTTTGAGATATGGATTAACGATAGAATAAATACTTTATAAGAAACATGTATCAGAAACGGGAACCGTTTGAGTCCTTACATCCTCATAATTAATTCAAGAGTTATAAGTTTTTTCCTGAAAGCGTTCACATGCAAGACATTTAAATGCCACGCCCCTTTTTACAAAATTGAACATATATTCACAAATAATATATATTTTTGGTTTGCATCAAAGATGCCGGAAAAAGAAAAGATCTCTGAAAGCAAAGATGGAAGACCAGTATGATTCAGATGAAGTTCAATATGGTTCAGGAAAATATTATTGTAAGTTTTTATCGGGAATTTCTTCAATAACATACGTGTGTTAACTTTAAATCAACTGTTCTCAAAATACTTTTTTTCACTTACCTCGAAATTTTGACTTATGTCGAGGTACAATTATCTCGAAAACAAAAAACATAAAACATTAAGATTCATAGAGTAAATGTACAAGATAACAATTCTTATCCCATAGTAAATTGAGAAAAATTGCTCAGGAGGAAAATAATTTATAAATTATAATGTGTCAAAATAAAAATTAACAATAGCTAAAAAAATTTAATTTTTTACCCAGGTTCTATAAATGTAATGAAGTTTGATTTACTTACGATTATTGTTAATATTCTATTATTAGATATCTATGTGCAAGAAAAAAAAAGTTCTTCCAAATTTCGTTTAAGCTTTAGTAGTTCTTCCAAATAGTGTACCTTAAGAAGTAAAAAATTAGCATTAGCAACATACGGGAAATGGTTGCCTACTGTCTCTCCATAAGAACAAACTATTCGTAGTGTTGAATTTTCAAGATCCTGAGCTCTCACAACCAGCGCCTCCCTTTCTGTCTGCATATGGCCTTTCACAAGCCACATATTTGTTCTCTTGTGATTCACTTTCACCCTTTGAATTCTTTTTACGTATTAACCATGAAGTTTCTTATTATGCCGCATTTCACTTAGCCACATTTTGAGTTTCAGCTTTACTCTTGTACCTTTTCAACAATTCCACATTTTTTGGGAATTTGTGTGGCGATACTTGTGTTCATTTTGAAAATAAATTACGGATGTGGTGTTGTCTACTAGTACAATTTTTTAAACACCAATTCTTGCACTTTACATCCTTAACAAGTTATTTATATTTTTGTAATTTATTTTATTTTAGACAATATGCCAACTGAGCTGGCGAAAGTACTTTCATTGAATTAAAAAAAAAATTGTATTAGTAGACACACCACATCTGTCATTTATTCTCAAAATTCAACATTTGCAAGTTACTATTAATTATATTAATAATTAGAAAAATATTAGCGACTTTTCTCGAAACGAAGTCTAACCAAATGTTAACAAACATTGACAACTCTTGGTGTTCATTGTACACCCAGTTTCTCACAGCTCAAACTACGTCATTTTATAGCTACCACTACCATATTAGCTCCAAGACCCATGGGTCACGCAATTCTTACAAGTACAATCCCTCGTCTCCCTTACTAGCTCCACGTCTTTGCAACACGCACAGCGAACTTTGCAACACGCAGCCGCCAATGCGTTAGCATTATCTAATACATGATGTCTAAGAATCCGCAGAGAGTTTATGTGGGTTCTCGGATAAAACGTCACTTCTCTTATTACTTTCTTCCTCGATAATGACACTTCGTCCTTACCCAATTCCCAAGTGAACGAGTACTAGTTACTTTGACCACAACGCTTCATGATCGGAGAAGAGGAATATCGGCCAACACCAAATCTCTTTGGTGTATTGTGAATTTAAAATTAATTATTGTTTAAATTAATTTTTTGGTTTTATTTTGTACACGCTTTACTGTAGAAGATGATATATTGATTTTTTTTGAATTAGTTAAAATTCGAAATTTGTTTTATTATTGTTTCCTCACATTTCTTGAATACATTCAAAAGAATAGTCAAATATTTTGGGTGACGTCTTCCTAATTCCCACTGTCTAACAAGCATTTAAGGGACCGACATTAATGGACGATGCTGGAAATATAATGTATTCATAATAGAGATACGTAATGAAATTTTTCTGAAGAAGCTTTCTTTAACTATTTTTTTTTTACAAATTAAGTTGACTTTTGTATGCACGAACACATCTGCTCCTTCACAATGCAGTAGTAAAAACACTAAGTCAAGCAAATTTAGAACTCCAATCTAAGTCCCAAATAGATCCGCTGGAATTTTCGGTTGCTTTATGGTTAATTGAGTTTTGTCTCTTGAATATCCAACTGGAAAGAAAAAAATATATATATGGAAAAATGTATAATTTTGAGAAGAAAAAAAACGGATCCAATCCTGTGCGAGTGCGAACTTGGATATGTTATTTATTTTGACTCTGAGTCAATGTTTTTAGAAAAGTACTGCAGCTGCCCCCTCACACAAAGGAAGATTCAAAATGTTGCGCGCAGATCGAGCGGTCAAAATATTTGTAGGACACCTTGACTTATTGATCACTGTAAAATTGTAATAGTTACAGAAATAGTAACAAGGTTGTAAGAATGAAAAAAATAACGCGTGCCGACATAAAAATGTATTTAATATCGCTCCATGTTTTTATTAATTGGAGGGTTTTGTTTTTAAACTTTGAAACTTTTATATGGTTGCAATTATTTATTAATAATTATTTCTTTGCTCGACTTGCGAGAGATCGTATGATCTCATGATACAATATTTTTTCTACAGCAAAGGAAAAACTGAGCGGGTCTACACCGTATTGTTTTGCGAAACTTAGTTAACTAGCGATAATACGACTTATAATAATCTCCTTTGTTCTGCCATGAGCTGCACATAATGGGAAGAGGCATCACATTCTATTCATTGAGCTTACATATAATTGACATAATAGCGTGTCTCACAAGAAAGAGTAAATGCAATGTTGCCATGATCTAATTCAAGGCTATACATTAAAGCACTCGTTATAATAGGTATTAGCACAAATTATGATATCGTGCACGTATTAGGTGGATATGTGTTATTTAATACGCATACAATGGGTTCTTATTCACTGTTACGAGGAGGTTCGCTGCGTTCTACAGAATACTAATTACGAATATTATACCTATTCGGTAAACATTTTACTTTTTACATCTTATATTTACGACGAAACAAATTAATAGAGAAACAAAGAAATAAAAACTGAAAACTAAAATATGTAATAATACGCAAAGTTTATGATTATATTAATAGATAAATAATGTTTTGCCAAATAAAACCCTCTGTTCTCTCGCAGAGCGAAACTTCAAAGTAAAAAATCCCCTACATACGATCGATCAAATAAATAAAACAATATCATGCGTCGTTGGGGCAGAACTTGTATGTCCCAAGATAAAATGTATCTATACGTTACTAAATTATTTCTCTCTTGAATTTTTAATGTAAAGTGTATATAGAAAAATTGGGTCTTCTCTGTACGAAAATGTTCAATTTATTTCGTATGTATTATACAAAAATTAAAATAATTAAGAAGAATTATCTGACAATTTATTCAAAATATTAAAGTTTTTGGCAAAGTTAATATTTAATTTTATCTACGTTTTTATGGACTTTGTCTTCGTATCCTGTTTAAAAAGGATCTTCTTTTGATTTTAAGATAGAATTACGAGTAAGTGAGTTCATATTCATGAGTCACGAACGCTCGAATGGAACTCAGTTAAAGAAAGAACTCTAAAAAGACAATCATTGAACTTGGTCCACGTTGCGACGCACAGTAACAGCATCCTCGACAAGACTTCCCGTTACGTCACCGTCGCGCAGACCTCCGAGTTCATTGTCCAGCAATTCTATGGCGCCCCTTAACGTGCTAAAATCCGCAGCGAATGTGCTCTCAAACGGCCAAATAGAGACAATCTCTGGTTTTCGAATGGTTCACGATTCAGTTGAAGCAAATGGAGGTGAAAAAAGCGAAGAGGTGCTTTCGATGAAGTCCTCCGTCGATGGTGGAACACATACTCACCGAGTGGTCGTTCGCCAATCAAAACTTCGGTCACGTATAACGGAAAATCAGAATAACGTTAAAGAAGGGCATCCGTATAAACCATACGAATTCCGACCAGTATTTGGAGAAGAAAAACTTTATTAATGCTGGCTGTGAATGGGTCTTGTTGGAAAAGGGTTTCATTGCAAACTTCACAACTTATTAAAACATTTCTGTCATAAAATTAAGTTAACCTCTTAACGAACAGGAACATAAGCTACTTTCAAAGCTCTTGTCCGATTTTCAAATTTTGATTGGACGGGTTCTTGACACAGTTAATGCCAATTAGAGATTAAGAAATCTGTTTCAGGTCCTCTAATAATAACTCAAACTCCATAAACTCGTTATGTTTTTAAAGCAGTAAATAGTAATTAATTGGATGCTTCTTATCTCGGTTATGTAAATAAAAACGTACTCCTCAAGATGTTCTGTTTTGTTTTCGTGTAGACGAGTGCAATGCTGACGAAGACTTCAACTATTGGCAACTAATTGGAGATGTTTCGAGAAGTTATGAATGAATTGGGTACGTCGGAAGATAAAACGATTCGCAAATATATTCAAGTCTTTGTTTCTAGATTCAATTCACTTTTCATTTATTTTGGAAAAATTGAATTATTTGAGATGAATATAATCAAACATTCTCGTAAAAATTCTCCTTGCGCCTACAGACAAGTATTTTTTTTATTTTAGGAATTCTGACGATTGTGATTCAAAATGTAGTTGGTTAAAGTCAATTTTTAATATCAGTAAATATTGATCCTCTTCAGTGCAACGCAAATGCATCAAACCCGAGACAACTAGATTGATACTTAGGGTTATTCTATTGATTAACATTTTCTTGAGTGCTGGTTCATTATTTAATTTTTAAATTTGTATTTCAATTTCAAAGTAACTCGTTAGATAAAATAATTTACTGTCAAAGAGTAGTTAAAATTACGCCCACTCAGCGGTACACAATAAACTAATTTACCGCCGTAAGCAAGCAAGAGACAAACCGTCCCATAAATTCCGATCAAAGGTAGTGCGAATCCAACCCTTTAATTTACTAAGGTAAGATCTTGACGTACGCCCATATAAAATATAAACAAATAAAATATAAGCTGCTTGTTACATCTACAGAATATTAAATGTGTTCTTTTTAAAATACCAAGGAAGAGTTATTTAAGTAAGACCTGCTGTTATCTATTCTTGAAATGATTTCGAAAGTATTGCCAATAAATCGTAAAAATTAAATGACTCAAAAATCGAGATTAATAAAACGAGTACTAATGATGGACCACCGCTTAATGTTGCCACCTCTAGGTTCGTGCCTAGTGACCCAAAGGTAAATCGGAGAACCATATTTCGTTGAGTAGTTTAATATTCCTGAAGCTGCAGTTAAATCGTTTTGATCATAGGGTATGGAACATTACAACCTCATTAAACCTTTCAGACCTGTCTCCGTATTTATGTCAGATCAAACAACATGCTCGTACAGCAGAAAACAAAAACGTGTCTCATTTCACGTGAACTAATGGGAGATCTCATTGTTGGACAATAACTTGGTCGGCGACGGCGCCAGGTCTTGCAAGACCTACGACCGTGCACTCGGCACAGGCGGTGCTTAAGTATTCTCCCAGTAAGCGTTTCGACGTGCCGGCGCGCCGGGTGGCGTGTTTATGGAGTACTTAATGTATGCTAAGTAAATCAATTAGGAACTGAGGACGACGGAAATATTTGGTGGCGTCAGTGATAAACCTGACTACTGGGTCGATACGAGGCACGCGGGCAACGTGATTCATTTGTTATTAACAGACTAGCTGAAACAACGACCGAACACGTGAATAAGTTAATGCTCTTCTCGACAATTAAACAGAGCGTTTTAATTGTATGTATAGAATTCGTTCAGATCATGTCAGGTTCTTACTGACATGCACTTAATATCCGTAAATCCACATATTATCAATTTTCCGCTACCTGGCGGAAATTATACGTTCATTATAAGAACACCTTAATTATTTATGTGTATTAATTTTATGCGTATTTCAGTTAATGTCCCTATTTAAATAAACCTGCACATTAGTTTCTTCCCTTGATTCAAAATCGGCTCTCGAAGAGAATTATCATTAAATCATTCAACCCCAAATTTTAAACTTTCAAATAGTGTTCTTCTTACTGCAATTATTTCTTTTATTGATTTGTTAAATGTAACTGTAAAATGAATGGTTTATTAAAAATTCGATAAAAACATTTTTATACGTCACAATATTATGTGCTGCTTCGTTTTCTGGTAACTGAAATAATTATGAGAGTACCCTTCAACCAACTATCAGAATTAATTTATATCGTCCCACGATGCAACATTTTTTCCATTAATTCTGTGTTAAAAATGTGCACGATAAATATTAAAAAATTGAGCTTAGTAAATTTCTTTAAGTTGGCTGAACGGAAAGACGATGATCAAAAGAAAAATTATCTTTCCCAGGAATATATATCCATTTCAGTACATGTATCCATTTCAGTACATGGAATCTAAAAAAAACTGTTTATTTTTTTAATCTATTAAGAAGTGATAGTATTTTAAATTAAATAAGGGATGAGTTGCTCTGGAGGTTCTGAAACAAACCTAGTCTCTTAAACCGTGTTAACCACAACGCTAGGTAACAGATGAAAATCACCTGAAACGAAGCGAGTGAGATCTCTGATCGGGTAGGATGGGGAAACGATCGAGATAGCGCAATGGAAAGCGCTTCAACGCGCAAAGATGATGGTCCCAGGTTCGAGACTCGGAATTGTATTCCATTGACATTCAATACTACATCATTAGTCACTCTGAAGTTTTCATTGGTTTCTTCCTTTCCCGTTTCAGACAATTTTACGATGATTGATAGTGAATGAGATACATTTTAAACTACAAATGAAATTACATTACACGCTGGTATCTCCTAAGAAACACTCGGCTCGAAGAGATGATCTCAACAGAAATGTAATAACAGTTCCATGAGAAGTTTTTTAAATTTTGTTTATTTGAATATTAGACAAATACAAAATAAATTTTTATTTACAAATGAATGAATGAATATTATTCTCTTATATACAATTTTGCCCGTGAATTTTAAAAACAACTAGTATGACGATTTTTCCATTAAACATTTAATTGGTAGTGCGTTGATTAGCTAGCCCAATTGGCGTTAATTAGCTAGCACAGTACGCTTTCTGTACACTATCTTATGTTCCATGCACAGATCTGTGGGTGTTGATGCCAAACACCATTACACTTGACAGATACTAATATACTTCGTTTCTCCCTGAGAAAAAAAAAATTATCCCACATTACACAAGGAAGGGTTAATTAATTATTCAGCGCTAATAATTTATTACCTACGTCGAAAATATTATAACAATAAATGCTGAGATTTTGAGCATTAAAAATATCATATAATGTAGCATTCGTATGATGTATTATCAAAACTATTAAGAACTGCCCTTTACTTTACATTTTAAGTGTAAATCAAAGAGAAGGGATTTAAAATGCAAATCGACCAAACGTTTTGGGAAACTGTGCACATGCGAAGCAGAGAAACAGTTCATCTGGTTGACGCACATACAGAACGGAGAGACATGCATACGAACAGAGGGATGAACAGACAGAATGACACCCTTTCAGAGAAGATTATTTTTGTATTTGACGGCTGGAACCAATGTCTGTGTTTGAACGTCACATTCGGAAGGAAGTTAACGCAGATACGTTATTGTGGCGAAGATTGTATGATACATCAATATTTGCATCCCTAATAAACGTATAATATGAAAATGTCAACGAAATAACATGTCTTTGTGACACCAAATAACTTGTTATCCCTTATATTCGAACAAAAGAAACTATTCTTTTTCTTAATTCTTTGTAAAAATCACTTTTCAACTGAATGAACTTGTAGTAGGCGTAATAATCTTTTCACCAATAGTTTATACCTTAACAAATGACATTATTCGTTAACCGATAACCGTATAGCATAAATTATTTAATGTTTTATTCATTATTTTACTTCTTCGTGCCCTCTCTTTTTATATGAAAAGATTTATAAACGAATCCAAGATATGTAAATATGAACAAGATTACTTTTTCTAGATTTAAATATTGTTGCAAGAATTTGGGACTGGAATTCACGTAAATTCTGAATATTGGTTTTTATTTTTAGGAGTACAGTTATGTTTTCTAATAGCGTTAAATAATTTTCCATTATTTAAAATAATCCACACCTATGGCATAAATATGTTGTACAGTTGACTATACGGACAGATTCGGAACAATTTATTACGTGAATTAATTTAACGATTTCTATTTTTATCTAGTTTATTTCAACACAAAAACGTTTTAATTTTAGAAGTGTTTTTCAATTAAAGAAAAATCGATGGTGCCATGAAACACGAGAAATAAGAAACATATCATTTATTCGATTTTAATTTATTTAGGAATATTGTTTTGTTTCCTTTTACGATTTTAGATTAATCACTTAATTTATTATGTGACACCGATAAAAAGGAAATCTCGAACATTTTGAGTTGGGAGACAGAATCCGGTCCAAGATTGTTTGGTGACCTCGTTGCCCCTCTACGACAACAAAACGGAGACTGATTGGTTGGAATGAAGCGAATGTAATTCACTTTATACCGAGACAACGGAAGCAGGAAATCGACTCTATTAGGGCAATTTCGTCCGGTCCAATTTACTCTGAACCGTAATATCTAATCGTTCCTCCATCTCATAATTATAATTCGGAACTATAATTTTGAGTATTTCCGTCTAATATTAGTCATATTTCAAATTTAAAGTAATTACCTTCTTCTTTTAAATATTACTAAAAAGAGTTATCATTGAAGTTTTTTCACTGATTTCCTCATTCCAAATGACTTCAGCAGCTTTCAAAACCATACCCTCACTTAGCTCAGTGAAAATTTATTGTAATTTAAATTATAACCTTATTTTTTCTCTTTAGCTTAGTTCTAATTAATGATAGAAAACTAAAAACATGTCCTTCACGCACCTGATAAATTATTAATTATCCTGATAAGTTCTACCCATGTTGATTTATGGTGTATTACATGGCTGGAAAAAATAATATTGCATCAATATTGTGAAAAATAATTTCGACTTTATTGTGAAACGTTTCTTATTCTGTTTTTACATATTTAGTGAATCGTCATAGAATCACCGGTTTCTTTGAATTGTCATGTGTGTATTGTACAACAATCAGTTGCTTTATTCTAGACACTCGGGGTCTCACCCAGAATTTATTTTTTTATTTTTGACGGTGTGGGGGAGGGATTCTTGTTTTTCCGACCCAGGGAATGTTTAAGGGATATGAATAAAGTTGAGGGTGGTCCATTACAATGCCATTCTGGGTGAGACTGGGCAAGTGAAGGTGGTCTTCAAGAACGTATTTTATTGACCCCCCGCTTTTAAAGCAAAAGTATGAAATGAACTTTCCGTATATTTATCATTAATACTGATATGATAACACACTATTGGTGCAGATTTTAGCATACATTTATTTCGTATCTGATACACTTTAAATGTATTTTACATACTGTTACGAAAATGTGTTGCTCAAAAATTATTTTTAAAATGTACTACAAGGTGTACCTCGTTCTCAAGTTCTCTAATCAACTTTTGTGAACAATAAAATCCGTGTAAATTATTCGTGACTACACAAATTGCATTGATAAACACTTAAAATTAATACACTTACGACTGTACTTATTTTTATGCTCTATGAATCTAGTGCATAACCATCCTCGGAATAAATGTAAAATGAACATAGAATGAAATATAAAATAAATTATTAGGTGAAGGTATGTATGTTTAAAAAAATGCACTAAAAAAAATCTAAAATGAACGAGGGTATGTGTACGGAAAACATTATTCTACAGAATGCAGAATGAGAACCGGATTGGAGGCTAGAAAAGTACGATAAAAGTCTAGAAATATGATTTGAAGTTTATTTAACTAATCGATAATTAGATAAAGGAATATCGTTCTTTTGAATATTTTTGACTGTCTATTTTGTCTGCCAATGCTACTTTTCATTTATGGCGCAATAAAAGAGTTTTAATTCCGCTTGTTTAGATGATCCGAAGTTATGACAAAGACGTTTCTGTCTCTTTACCTGCAAGGAACCTGATACTTTGTTTGCAACCCCATGTCCTCCAGATGACATTGCTTGCAAGAGTTAAGCAAACAGGTCAACTGATGCGGATATTACCTAGGAGACTTGTAGGAGGAAAGGCAATCTTTATTTTCCTAGTATATACCAAAGTCATAAATAAGACATTGCTACAGCTTCCAGAGGAGATTGAAATTCATGAAATCCATACTCTCGATTATTTAACACGTCACAGATGGCGATACTGATATATAAAGAATACTAGGTGAATTATTTTCCTAATGGGATAGGCCTACCATACGAGTCATTTGAAATATTTTGACGTGACATTTTTGCGTACTTTTCTCACACTATTGATCCTTCTATTTGCAAACATCATGGCATACATGTATTCCCATTTTATTAGTTAATTTTTATTGGTAATCATTTTGACGCTTCTTAGGAAAGTAGTAACTAATGATTTTACCTATTTTTCCCAATCCTCCTACATTATTTTCACATTTCTTCTCTACTGCTCATCGAATGCGTGCGGAAATGGGCCAAAAACGCGCATTGCAGTTTTCATGCTATTGTAAGATGGCTATATATCTTAAAACATTTCTTTTTGCATATTTAGGGTTACCAATAAAAGGTTCAATGTATAATTTATAATTTTTTAGACATTTAATATAAATACGGCCAAGATTTAATTTAAATGAAATTGAAATTAATCATGTTGTCACAAGATTGTGATATCTAAGGAAAATCATTGTCTCTCTCACAATCTTCATCATCGGAATTTGCTTTCCTTTAAACTTTCAACATTTCTAATGCCTCCAGTGGCAATTACTTCTTATTACATTTATTTTTAGTAGAAGCACGAGCATGTGTTATCAATGGATCCGAAGTCAAAACAAAGCAATTAAAAATCAATAAAATTAGCCTAAATACAAAAGTAAATAATCTATATTTGTGCTCATAATGCATACATGCGAATATATCGCACGTCGTGTATGTGAACCAAATGAAGTAAAAACTATAAATAATAGTAGTATGTATCCTGCAGATATATTTCTAGGGAAATCTCTATATATTCCAAAATAATTTCAACAGTGAGTAACTCAGTCGGTGGCAAGTGGTGGCAGATGCAATCTCCATTTTTAATGGACAATATGTCGACGTTCATTGGTCAAAATTTAATCATCCCGTTTAATCTCTAAAGTAAGTTGTAACTTTCTTTTTCCTCATTTAAATAACATAGAGAATAAAATTATAGGAATTATTTTACATTTTCAGATTTAATTTATACATAAATCGTGTAAGTAGAAATTTCGTAAATAAAAAATCGTATAAGTAAAAACTTAAAAATTTTCCTTTTGAGTTTCTACTATGATATACATTGCAGATTCATTATTGTGATATATTTTCTACGACTTCCATTTTTTGCTATATGCGTGCTTTTTGACCCCTTTCCACACACTGTGGAACGTCTCGATCGGAACTCATACGGAATCCGTGCCAGTTTCATTCATCTCCTTTCCAGTACGTTGCACTCCATGCAGAGTATTTCATCAAGTGACCGTCGATGATGCATACTCACTAATTACAGAAAGCCACTGCTTATTGTAAAATGTGGAAAGGGGTCACAATGACCCCGCCGGCTGTTCCAGTGTTAATCCTGCCACGGCACAATTTAAGGCATAGTCCTTTGTTTGGTAAAATTGAATTTGGTTTTCAATACATATTAATGCTATCACTTATCCATAATGAAGAGACATACTTTCTTTTATAATATTACAATGCTAGACTAAGTATATCATACATGATTATATTATATATATATATATATATATATATATATATATATATATATATATATATATATATATATATATATATATATATATATATAAGAAACACAGAAGGTTAGAATTAACCTGTACGTGGACCTGCAATCTAAAATTAGTTTACGAAAATACAAACAAAACCAAAAACTTAGGACTTAATTGGCTAAAATACATTGAGAATCNCAATATTTCAATAATCGAGGCATGCAAAACATTATCGTGAGCAGTGATCCTTAATTAAGGATCTAGTTAATGTTCCAGTCTATACGATTTTTCCTTGAAACATTAGCATTGTATTAAAAATTCAGAAAAATTAATGTATTGGTTTCAGAACAGTTTTTACAAAGGGAAATATACATAGGCTTGCGTACGTATTATATGGAATCTGAGAGGAAAAATTGAAAATTTTGACGTGCCTCGAGTGAAAGTCACTGGTTATTTTCAAAGTACTTCTGTCACATTCCTCTCTAGTGAACGACTTAAAATGTGTTTCCAGATTGTTACGCTTTGTGTTGTCAATATTAAGACTAAACATATGTTATTTAATAAAAATTCTGGGACGTATAATGTATATTAACTAAATGAAAAACAACAACAAAACAATGAGGATGCACAAGTTGGTGTAATGAGCTCAGTAGTGTAGTAATACTTCTGAATTTATATTTTCTCAATAGATTATCCAGATACAAGAAGATACTTGAAAATACCTCAACCTACAGTTTGTATTTTATATGTACTATTCATGCATTAATTTTCAAGAAACGTGAGATCTTAAGTTTCACGTGGAATCTTGAGAAACTACACGACCTATTTGATGGGTAGTATATTACCAGGATATTTTCTTACTTCTATGGTCGCTCAATTAATGATACCCGAATATTTTGCATACATACATACATGTATTTGCTAGATAAAATTCACTAGAAATTTATATCTCAGAATAGGAATAAGGGAGAAACGAACTTAGCACTCACATTCTCAGATGGATACATTCCACGGTGTTCCAGAGATGAACACAGTAGACATCTTTCGCTACGAAAACGGTTGAGTGCTTTGGTGCATTGGGTTTCCTAGTGCTTAACTCGATAGATTTTATCCTAGCAAAGCACTGGTTGAGTAATTATCCGTGGAAGTTTTCTACAAATTTTGAAGGAACTTCCGTACCCTCATTCAGAAAAATATTTAAAATCTCAATGGAAACAACACGCTACTGCAATTGACGAACTCAAAATAATTGTTATACGCTGCCAAAATCATTATATAAATTACGAAAATTTCCAAGAAAATTTGCTTTTCTTTTCTGCTACACCGGACGGAGTATTCACACAAGTAAGTATCGTGACTTTAGAACATTACAATATATGTGTTTCATCTTTCACCTTTTCCCTTCTGAGATAACATTTAAAAATTATATCGAGAAAAGAAGTTTCTTTACTCATTTATTTGAGAAGTATATTACTTGACTACTTGAGTCTTAACAAAGGTAGCACTGAGGCGTCAGGTATTGTTCCATGGAATATACTATTCATAACTTTGCTGATGTCCTATTTAAATTCTTAATTGTTAAAACAAAGTGACACTTGCGTACTTCTAGAATATATCTTCCAAATTATTCAGACCAATAAAATAGTCTCTCTAAACAAAAGAAAATGTATAAATATCATACAGAATATTAGTTAGTATTCACTACAATATTTTCCTTGTCATAAATAGTGGTTCTAGGTGCGATTACTTCATGTAAGTTCATGAGTGACTTCGAAGATTATTCGATTCTTCTAAATATTGTATGTTCTTGTACTTTTGAAGTTATCGCTCCGTCCCTCCGCATAAAGGAAAAATTGATCTTGAGCAAAAGCTCCAACAGAAGTAACAGAAGGCATCCTAGCAATATGGGAGGATGTGAACCCAAACAGGTGGATGACAGCGGGAGGTTCGGGTTGGGAGACGGCCAATACCGATCGCCTTTTTCTCATCACTCGTCGATGGAGAGATGAAGAAGGATGCGCTCCGTATAACGTCTGATATCGATTATAGGACACTTGGGGTGGGTGATTTTATTCCTTGAAAACTTAGCGAATCTAATTTTAAACGGATAAATGATATCATCATGCGTGGCAACGATGCAAAGTGATTATGTGGACTTGTTCATCTCAAAAAGGGAAGGTTTAGATCTAATAAACAATAATGGTAAAAATATGAAGTTTTGCAGGTATTGGAAGTTAATTATAGTTTCCAATTCTCGACAATTACGAACTCTTTTGTATAATCAGGGAAATATTTAGGAAAATATTTTAGAGAGGGACGATATTTTAAAGTAAATAATACCTATCAAATTATTTAGATTTTTTTGAGTCATTATTCCTAAAATTACTTCGTGGAAAACTTGCTGGCATGGACAGATCAAGATAGTTCTATGTTTTGCTTACGCATCTTCATAACCTGACACTAACCAATGCCTCTCGGAGATCACTATACTTATGCCGCTAGACCTGGTATATCCCCAATTTTGTGATGTGTATTTTCCTTGGAAATTGACATCCTTTGTTACGATTTTTCGAAAAGAGGGTAGGTTGGGTCTTTGTAATGGTAGTAATTATTAAACAGAACTACAATATAATTGTATGCGGTATTGCGATTTGTGTTATTTGTGGATTGTAAGTTTTAAATTGTTAGCTAAAACTGCAGTAGACAAATATCTGAAGACTAAATATAGGAGATAGTTCTTCGTACCTCGGTCACCAAACTAATGTTATATAAATTGCATAATTATAAACAGAATACTGAGAAATAATTACACGTAAAAAAGAACACCAAAAATGAAAACAAAAAATATTAATACAGTACTTACAAATTAAATGATTGCGAACATTACTTCAATTTATTTCACCTTAAATAATAAACATTTTCACGGACAAACCGTAACTGATGTATTTAATTTTCTTAAAAAAACAAATTTTTAACGGTATTTTTAATATTCTTAAGTGAAAATTATGATAACAACCGAATGTAAAATATTCGTTCCACAATATTATCCCTCATGCCAAACATTGCCCCACGTCCGCAGATCTATATGCACTGCGATATTGTTTTCGTAATAAAAAATGAGAAGAGTGAAACATACTGGTACCTGCGTGTCACGCATTATTGATAAATCGACAAGTGACTGAGCACTTGATTAAAGAACAATGGGTGGAGAGGCGTGTCACTATTGGGTCGTAGTTCGTCCCACCCATCCGGTTTTGGCCAGGTGTCGCCCTTTCACACAGATGGCATTTCCGAAAAACAAAAGCCCACCGATTGTACTGATCCATGAGCAATTACTGGGCGTGATGATAAAATAAAAAACACAATTTTTCAGGCTTTAACACGTCATTTTTGTTTACGATGATGCTCTGGAATAATGGATTTAAACCCTTAATAAATGTGTTTCTTTATGCTACATTAACCCCGGGCAGCGTTTCCGTTAGGATAAATTCCAAATTTCGATAGCGTCGATAAATTTACCGTTTTGTGTGTGAATGTACTCCCTTCCAGCCCACAAAAACCTCAAATATTATATAATTATTTGCTTTAATGCTACTTTTTTCAATGTAATCAAGTAAACAATACATACAATTAAAACCATTATCAGAAAGTAAACGAGATGTAATTTAAAAAATATGTCTCTCGCATGACATAATATATTATTTATTCTAGTATGTATTTTTTTGATTATGGTGATGTAGGACATCCAAAGTCTTCCACAAAAACCAATCTTAAAATAAATCTAAAACACATTACTTTCTTGCGTGTGGTACAACACCCACGTGATGCGTTGTTGAAGTTTCTAGAGACTTTACTCATTAAATCTCTCATTAAGTATACAAGTAAATCACTTCTTATTACTTTGAAACAGCAGGTTTATATGTATTTTCTTTTCCTAGAAATGTGGGGAAAAACCTTGAACCGGTGAAAGCACTAGTTTGCAAATTATTAATATTTTTATCATTATTATAGTATAACTTATAAATTTCACTAATTATATATAATAGATGTAACAAACTAGCCTCAAAAGTATTTAGACTCAAGAATTCTTGCAGTTCCCTTCAAAACTCCAACACCTTTTACACACTCTCAATTGCGAGACAATTTTCATTTCTCGGGTCACCTACACACATAACAATCTTATTCGCATGAATATGAACGATCTTTTTAAATTACAAGTAAATACGACGTTATTGATTCCATCCTTTCACACTATTCGACGAAACATTTGAAAAGTCACTGCAACAGAAATGAAGCCATTTGTTATAATCTTGAAATCTATGACTCTCTGATTGACTGAATGACAAACTCATTCATCAATGCAGAGCCTGAACTACTGAAGGTTCGAACAGGAAATTTGGACATTTCGTACCTTTTTATAATGTAACCACCCACTACACAAGGAACCTATGTTTTGAAATTCACACTTGAAATCCACAACAGTTCTATTTCTTAAAAAAATTCATGTCCTTATGTATTCGATCCGACGACTTTATCGTCCCGTTGCGACTAAATCCTCCCTTGTTTGTTGGGACATCAACAGGTGACTATGGTACGCGAATGCCTCAAATGATACGCGATTCAGCTTGTTCTGAAATGTGACTGATTGTGTTACTCTTGCTAGTTACTGGAAACGCAAACTGCATTTAGCAGTAGGATCTCGTCCACCGGGCACTAGTTCTAATGACTTGGTTTGTGGGTGGGTTCATACACGTAGGGACTCATACCGGTACTACCAGTGGATAATGTACTTTCCTCTAACAACTTTTTACTAGAATACCCAAATCCCGCGAAGTTAATCTATACTTTTCCGCCTGCTTTGCTTTTCTCTCCTATTCATTCTTTTCTAACCAATCACAAGTAATTAAATTGCTAAATGGATTCATCTAATTCACATCTAATGTTTTTTGTATACGCACATGATACTCGGGTACTAGTCTTCACTGTCGTGATACTGACTCTCATTTTTAGACTCCCTTTATACTCCTTACAATTTTCTCTAAGGGTCTATTTTTAACTCCATTTTGTTTCGACTGGTTCATTAGTTCCAACTTTCACGTCAACTGATCTTCGTATCAACTGTGTAGCATTCTTTCGTAATTCGTTCATGGTGGAGTGTTGGGTAGATTTATTGAGATAATATGAGATCTTTTGTGAAGTTGAGAGAAAGAGGTGCTCAGTATCAGTACGTAAGATTATACAGAACACTGACCATTGAGGTCAAAGTTACAAAATTATATAGGAAAGAACCTAAAAGAATACTGGTACCGTTTGAAGAGTAAAGAGAAAAAGAATCAGTCGAGAATGAAATATTGAGGCAGAACGTAGTCCAATAATGTATTGTTCGCAGAAAAAAATAATCGGTTATTTCAGAAAGCATTAAAAATTATGCACACTTATAAGTCACTATTACTGTAAAGTCAAAACCAATAACCACATTTTTTTTAAACTGTACTTGAAATAATTAAATTTAATAAATACTTTGGTCCACTGCTTCACTCTTAATTACTTAGAGGGAAATTAGATTTTTAAGTACTCTAAAAACAAGTTAACAACCACTTCACTCATATACGAATGTAATGTACAACAATTTCTGTATAATTGAGAGGATTATGCAACTCAAACTCTTCGAGTTAAAATTATTAATCGTATTGTGGAGTGACTGAATGATTCCTGATCGAATCACTCCCTCGTCAATAGGTTGCTTACAAACTTCGAGCTAATGCGGTCATCGGACATCCTGTAAAAGATGGCTGTACTGTTGGATAACAGACAATATAAAAGAAAATTTAGTGACAACTTTCGGTCAGGTGAAAATGGCGACGAGCTGGGAATCGAACCCGGGACTCCTACTTTGATCGCAGGGGTGTTAACCACTACACCACCCGTTCACCTTCCACAACTGTACACCATTTCCACCCAGACCTAAATCCCGGAAGACCTGAGACACATCACCAGACAGGAGATAAGTGATCCAGGCGGCACTTATCATGCTGTGTTGTAATTTTCCAATTCTCGTATCATCGGATAACTTACGTTCTTAACTGTTTCCAAGTATCCTCCGAGGCTCCCAAGTATCCTACGAATAGTTTAAAGTTGAAGGAATCGGAAGACTTCGGTTTCCCCTATCCTTCCTTCATTTACAAACATGTTACATAAAGGTGAAGACATGTAAAGGAATCATTTTATCTTACGTTGTACGTCTATAAAGAGAAATTAGCACACACTGATGAAAGTTTAAAGCAATAATTTTCCTACTTTATTTTTAGAATATGAATTTTTATCAACAGTTAAACAGTAGTCTCTGTGAAGTTTCAAACGTGCTCGTTCAGGCAATGTTTATTTCGTTGCATATATCGAACTTTAGTCTCTAAAAACTATTATTATATGTACTCTGTGAATATTAATTATATTGCTACCTGATCATCGGCATAAATGTTTCTGTGATTAATTCGTAATTTTTACAGAGTAAATACAGAAACACGTTTTAGGTTTTTAAGGTTCTGATCGAATGGGAGGTTCATGAACGATGGGGAGGAGTTAGTTTTATTCACTAAATGATTAGAAAGAATATGTGAATAAATGCTCCTGGAATGTCTCTTAAACTCAACGTACTCTAGTCACACTTTAAGTGGACTCCTCTAGAAATTCCTTGTATTTTCGTTAAGATGGTTTTCAGTCTCGGGTGAAATGCGAGAGAATGCGTTTATTCAAAATAGCGTCTTCAAAAGAAAAGAAAACAATACTGTGCTTTTATGTAAGAATGTTTAAAACGTCTTAAAGGCCATGTCAAGGTATGTAAACTATATTTGAACTTATGGTTTTGCTTTCTTTTTTTTATACCCTAAAGAACATTTTTACGTTTAGTTGTTGGCGGGAAAAATAATTCCTGATTAGTATCGTAAGAATGTAACACTCATCTATAACAGGAAAGTGAGATACAACAATAATAAAAAATTATGTTACAGTTCTCAATAATGGAATCTACGACGATGGCGCTGTTAAGCAATAAAATACAAACAAAACATAACATGATCAAACTCTCAAACGTGTTACGCTTTCTATTTTTGTATTGCCATAAGTAATATATCAGATACCCAAAGGCTCCGTCGCTCTACAAGTATAAAGGAGAAAACGACAGAGAAAACATGAACATAGGGGAGCGTTATTTGACAGGATCGTCAAAGGTAGTGTCAGCGTGTGCTATCGAGAGACGAATATTACGTTTCGCAGCAAACTAAAGCAGACCTACTCTCTATCTCGAGTTTCCCATTACCCCTTCGCTCGGTTAGCGTGATTCACCCTTTGCATACGGGATGCATCACGTACGCTACACCCGACTGTAACGCAAAAGGAATCTAGTTTCGCATAGTGAGAGAGCAAGGCACACCTTCTTTTGTTCCGTAATAAGCTCATTCGCCATGTTGTTCTAGTTCCACGTTTTAGAACACTCGTGCAAATTGGAACGAAAATGAATAAACGCGGACCTCTAGAATCCAGCACGTCCATCATTCATTTTATTTGTCACGTGTTCATGGTTTTTTTTCTTTTGCCTTTTTACAAAGAACTATTTTTATTTAAAATAAAGTGAAACATCGTTCCTATAAAGTGCAATAGATCGTTGATTACCCGAACTCATATTGTCTGAGATGAGTCGGATAATCAAAATTCACTTTATTAATTGGTGGCTCGTAGAAGTACTCAGAAATAATAATTTCAGAGAAACTGTTTACCTTTAACTCGTCGAATGAGATACGATTATATCTCTAGAGCTGAATGGTGTTGTACTAAGACGGCATTAATAACAGCATTAATAACAATGAACAACGATGTCGTCGATATTGCATTTTCTTTTCCTTTCATTTCCATGGTATCGATTCTGATAACTAATCGTTCGAATATCTGACGTTTAGAAAATCGACACTCTACCGTACAAGAATTATGTTGAGAGCGTTGATTTGAGCGTTTAATACGACACGACTTTGCTTCAACTAACGGGTACAGTTAATTGAAACATCAAAATCTAGATGAATACGAATGAAGGAAAAGTGGCGTAAGAGCATGATGTTCTGAAGTACTTTTCCGTCACGTAGCATTAAGCTCACTCGTAGAACTAGATGTCAAAGTAAATTTGTATTGCATAGTTGAAGTATTCACCTGAAATGTGTTTTAAGACAACGATCCGCAAAAACGCCCTACCTTTATGCATTCAACAACTCTTTATTATAAACATACTATTATAGACATATCGAGAACATTCTTATAGCTCAAGGGAATTTATGTAGTATAATGTTTTTACTATTAAATTATTTCAAGCTTTGATATATATATTTTCTTCTAGTTTATAGGAGGTAAACCTAGTATATCACCTTCAATGTTATGTTACGAAGTCTTCTCCATTATAATTAATCCATTATCTAACTTTAAGAGATAATCTTGGTTTATTTCATAATACGGCTGGTCCCAAGGAAAAAAAACATAGTACGGTTGGACATTCTAAACGTTACAGAATTTAGATTTTATAAATATACAATACAATTTGAATAACTTGAAAATTCAAATGGATACTTCCATGCACTGAACATACTATCCAGTATATAAAACTTGAACATGTACTGATGCATAATGGTGTACCTTGCGTTTGAGGGTAACGATCCGGTACTAACATTACTTATGTACACTGTCTTTAAGTAAATGAGTTTTCTTCATGAGTTCTATGCATTTTAATCAAAAGCTGTTAGAATGACAAAATAAATATTTCATCTTCTCATGTAAGGAAACATGTTATTTAGAAGAGAAGTATAATCGATTTATAGTTGTTCTAATATTCATTCACATAAGTAGAATGAACATTTTTTTAAACAATAGATTTTTTATTTTATTTTAACGGTTTAAAACCATTAATATGACACACATTTTAACGTAAGGTGTAAAGCAGCGCAAACCAAATGATATTGTTCATTGAAATGAATGCAATTCTCCGTATGACAATTCACTAGTATATTTTTCACCTCCTCCTTTGAAACTGCTACCAGTTCATTATATTGATGAAAAATTACAATATGTATATTTGTGTCTGGAATTTCTCCATTGTTTTTTACCTTAATTATTTGATACTTTTTGATCAGAATTGAAAATGAAGATATTGGATTTTGAATAGTTTTTTTGTAAAGGATGCGTGCCTGACACTGTGCAAACATGAAATATTTTATCCTCTTGGTAGTTTCAATGTCTTATCGCTACAGTCTTGCTACAATAACATCTATTAAAGAAAAATTTCAATAGGTTTTTGAATCAAGCTTCATTTCTATACGAAACGACATGATTAGTACTATCTACGAAAGGGAAATAATTTTCCCCCAATTACTTAATGTGCAACGAGTGAAACGTAAACTAACAAAAGTGAATTATTTGGAATGTCTGTTGCGTGGTTATCGGAAAAACTAATCGATAAAATTATTTGAAATTTCAAAGGACTCTTCTGAAGAAACATTTTTGCAACAAGAAATATAAATATTGTTAATAGGCATTGGTGTATTAGAAGAGCAGAAAAACAATTGAAATTGGTTGGTAGACAGTAGATGTGAATCTTCACTGGTATACTGTTGACTATCAAGCTTACTAATTTGCCGGTCAGAGTTCAATTGCGTTACGCGAAGCGGACAATCCAGTGAATGTATAATCTACATGACCTAATCGTAGAAGAAAAATTACATATAAGCTGAAAAGAACATTGTTTTAGAGTCATAACCTGAAATTGAAATGAAAACCAAAAATTCAGTCTTAACTTTGCGATTTGTTTATAAAGAGCTTTCTGTTTAAAGCGTATTTTCTTTCTGCCTGTATTTTAAAATACGTACATATTGGCTTACAATACTGAAGACTGTATACTAGTACGGAATACTGAAGACTCTACATAAAACTATATTTCAACGTATCCTTCGTGATATTTCATATAATAACACGAATCTATGGAAATATGGAAACTAACACATAATTTTAAAATATTATATACAAATCGAGGTAGCGCCGGGTGAAATGAGTGAAAAAGAGTTTACTTATTGACAGGTGTTTTAATAACTAATGTTGATGTAATTTTTGTATGTTTTGTTTGTGAATTGTTTTAATATTTTTAATGTCCAGTTATCATTGTTATAAATTTATTTTACAATTTCTGACACCGGGTAGTTCTGCTGGAATATCACATAAAGTTAGAGTAAATTATATTAAATTCATTGGTGTGATGTACGATTCAAATCATTTTGTTGGTTTTTTTTGTTCTTTGCTTTCTTTTAAGTGAATCGTAAATTTTCTCCTGTAAAATATCTGTCGTATTTGATAAAAAAAGTTTCCATGTAAAGAGGCAAAAATAAATTGTTGATAATCCATTAAAACACTGTTAGAGGGCGCAGCAAACGACCGAAAATAAAATACGAGCAGCACTAAAAAGTTGTAGCCTCGTTCATTCATTGTCCTTTGTGGGAAAAAGAACATTGTCTCTCGCCAGTACAATTCCGCAAATTCTTTTCGTCACCTATAAAGAATGTTTTAAGGTTTCATCTTTAACGCATAAAACGTTATGAACCACATCTTAATTTCAAAGTCATAGTAACCGGCGAAAAGAAGGAGTATCTGGAGCGTGTTCACTACTGGAAATTTTTGCGACAGAAATCTTTTGTGTCTCCAACAATAATATTCATTACAAATACAATTCTCGTACATCCACAGCCCTAGTTCTACAGTTGTCAAGCACCCCTTGTGTCCCGCACGTCACCTTGCCCCTCCTTCCGGAAAGTTGGTAGCGCCGGAGACTGCCAACGAGCGGAAAGCTGCCTCGCCATAACAGGACGCTAACGGCTTCGCGAGACGACGCTGGTTTAGAAATTACGTCGTTATATAAAAGCTCTCGCCAGCATCATCGGTGTCACCGGTCCAAGTGTCGCCAACATCTCCACCTTCACTGAAGGAAACGAAATAGAAACACCATAGAGAACTGATGTACATAAACCTAGTGTCGTCACCGTAGTGCCAACCTCTAACTATGCACCAAACGATGTATTTTGGCCTCTCAAATGGACGACGAGTTTTCCACATTGAAGGCGGACCCTTGTGCTGAGTTGTACTTGACCGCAATTGCTGACTATAATTATTTTTTTATTACACCGATGCTGACTTCTCACTCGTTCCAATTTCGTCGTATTGTATACATTTTCCCTTCCCTTTAAGATTTTTCCAAAGACACAAAAAATGTTCAGAAATTTCTTCCTTTCTATCCAGATAAAGTAAATGTGGATAATCGAGATTGAACTGGATTGCGACGTATTTTTTTCTACGAGTACGTATTCGTAAGCGAATAATTTTTCTACCGTCTGCCTCTAAGGTACGCATAAAAAATGAATATTTATGTACCACGAGCATGGTAACATGTCCGTAGTCTTATCTACTGCGTGAAGAAGTGTTTCACTCATATCGGAAGAGGCTGGGTGTATAGGTTTCTAAAGGTAAAAAGGGTGGCAGAGTGGTTAGCACCCTTAAAGCCAGAGCACGAAGTCCCGGGATCGTCACCGTAATCACGCGGTCGAAACCATTACAATATCATTTGTATAAAAATAGGTCTACATTCAGTATATCCAGAAATGAGACTAGACAAAGGTAGTACTCAATTTCTAGAAATAGATGTTCGTGGAGTAACAGTGCATCAACAACCGCTTGACAGTAAACGGCAACAAAAAAGTAAACGTAAGTTGCTTTTCCATGAGCTAGTCACGTCCGCTGCTAGAGAAGGAAATACGGATCACTACCTCAAGAAGTGTAGTTCTCGGAGACAGGCAGAACAAGTGAAGTTCCCTTCTTTGTGAAAAAGTATAACAAATTTGAGTGACCAGCTGGGTGTGTATTTACGTCTAACTGCTCGACATCCATCTGTCTTTCAACATGTCTACTCTACGTCTTTCGACACGACTTGAAGCACTGTGTTCGACTAGAATACATTTTTTTCTTGCTTTTTGTGTTGACCATTGAGGAACGGAAAGGAAACCATCAATTGAATTCAAAAATCGTCGTTCTAGAAGGATACCTCTTTCTTTGAATACTCCGGTTAAATTTTATCTTCTCATAATTTTGTTTTGTAATTTGAAAACAAATCACTGAAATAAAAATCCCTTTGTTTCTGTTGAAAGACAATAAATAACTTCCAAATTGTTTTCATATTGTATAAATACTTTATGATACATATTCTCACAGGAACATTTAACCAATACAAACTCAATGTAGGTCATTTGAGAAAATGAATAGTCTTGTATAGAATCAGTGAAATGAACTGGATAAATATATTCAAACATAATTATGCGGTACTGACATGTCAAAATTACAATCTAATTAAGAATGTATTTTATTCCATTAACGTCTGCATGATACAAGTCTACATTACTTTTTAAAATAACGACCCTTTTGCGATTCCTTTGTAGATAATGACACCCTTGTAGAACCCATCATCAGAACTCTTCCTGAAAAGAGTGAACTATGATTCTTCATTAAGGCGATTTGTGATGATCGAATTTATTTGTTTGGGCGAGGTTTGGTTAAAGTATCGTGTATGACTTAAGTTTATAATCTGGTTTCATTACTCAACCCAGAATCTAACGTACTTAACAAACTTAAAGTCAAACTAGCTTTACAAATCGTGTAAGGAGTCCATTACATTTCTAAGCTTTTGGTGCGTTATGTCGTAAAACATTTTGACTTGGAATTAGCACCCACTCGTACTTGTAGGTGCATAAAGCAAAACTATAACTAAACCATGAAGACTTAGAGTCTCTGATTTATTGCTCAGATAAGTGTAAAAGGAATTTACTACGTCCTCGTAATTTAGATGCAACAATGTTCCAATCACACTGTAGTAAATGGTGTACTTAGTTTTTCAACTCGTAATTTCTAGGAAATGCATGAAAATGATGTTGATATTTTGAGGTTATTAGAGTCTTTCTCATTTCTTCGTTACAAGTCATTTAACATGAAAACATTGGATAGAAACTATTGATTGTGTAAGAACTTAAATGTTGTATTATCTTTCGTTTCCATATGAAAGAATAAGATGAGTTATTACTAACAGTGTCGGAGCTCGGTGGTGGGGGGTTAAGGGGGCTACAGCTTCCCCCACCCCCCACCCCAGTTGGACCTGAACTTTCATCAGATAACAGTATTATGTTCATTAGGATGGTAGACCTAAAAGCAATACATAACGAATATTAAATCTTCTCTATCCTGTTCTTAAAAACAGTTTTCTTCTCATAAATGTGCCTCCGTAATTTACTCTGGATGTATAATACTAATCCATTGAGCTACAAACTCGGCACAAACCCCCTAAACCATTATTGACTTTCCCAGCAGACATTTAGGTCTTCCTTGTCCTTCACATTTGTGCCGAAGCATGTTTCGGATTTCCTTGACAAATTACGCCTTAAACGCTGGGAAAGGACGGTCGATTCTGCTAACATACGCCTCGGTTCAGTCTGCAATGGCAGCCACTTATCGCCATTTGTTACCTCAGGGTCTCTGATCATTCGTGAAGTCGAACGACGAGGTTAGCTTTCTGCCATCTGTCCTTTTAATTTCATTTGCTGCATTAGTATAGTATTGATACCGCATACTCACCCCACGCCACGGTATCAATATCCCTAGCGTATCGACCTCGAAGTATCGATACTACTTAGTATCGGGTACTACTTTTGAATAAATTTACTTGAATCTTGTATGTATCGGAATACGTATTTACTTGTGGATGAGTACCACCACAATCGCCTCCAAATCCATTCTCGAACTTTTTTACATTTTAAAATTGTCAAACGTTTTTGTAAGTAATAAAGTGCGTACAAAGTATCGATACCAACTCGTTACCATGAACTGTGTGTAACGAGTACTCGGTACGTTTGAACCCTATGCGTTCGTCATATACGTGGAATGCGCACTGCAATATTTCAGTCCGTCATGTTTATCTGGCATCATCATATGTATCGCCAAATCTATGGGCAAATATTTTAATATCTCAATACCTAGTTTTTGTAAGTTAATAATCAATCTAATACTAAAGATGAAAGTTAGTATTTTTGGTTCGTTGAATGTTTGCCCGCTATATTCGGTTCTATACGATTTAATGGATCAGCGTAAAGGAAAAAAAATTATATTCCACATTTTAAATTTAAAAGTTTTATTACGAAATAGACACGTTTCAGGCATGTAGCGGAATGAATGGACAACGCTTACATGTAAATGTAAATGGACAAAACAGGGATAAAGGGTTACGTAATAGTTTTCAAATTTCTTTGTTTTCGCAAACATTTAATTTGGAATTTTTGTTTCCTAAATGTAAAATTTGAAGTGAAGAAGGGTCAAATTCAATTTCACCTTGTGAAAACCAAGAAATTATTTTATAAATTTTTACGTAACCCTTCATCCTGCAGTTTCTTCTTGCCTCAGTGAACAAACTGAAGTAAAATCCAAATAAAAATATGCTATAAAAATGTATGATGTAAATTTATCCATTAAAAAATTTGATGGTACCCTCATACTCCCTGTCCAGCATTTATTTTTGTAAGATTACTAGACACCATTCGTTAGATAAAACGAGACGAACTGTCTTGTACATTCTGTATATGTGGAGAATGTCTTGTACATTCTGTGTTTGTGGAGAATGTCTTGTACATTCTGTATATGTGGAGAATGTCTTGTACATTCTGTATATGTGGAGAATGTCTTGTACATTCTGTATATGTGGAGAATGTCTTGTACATTCTGTATATGTGGAGAATGTCTTGTACATTCTGTATATGTGGAGAATGTCTTGTACATTCTGTATATGTGGAGAATGTCTTGTACATTCTGTATATGTGGAGAATGTCTTGTACATTCTGTATATGTGGAGAATGTCTTGTACATTCTGTATATGTGGAGAATGTCTTGTACATTCTGTATATGTGGAGAATGTCTTGTACATTCTGTATATGTGGAGAATGTCTTGTACATTCTGTATATGTGGAGAATGTCTTGTACATTCTGTATATGTGGAGAATGTCTTGTACATTCTGTATATGTGGAGAATGTCTTGTACATTCTGTATATGTGGAGAATGTCTTGTACATTCTGTATATGTGGAGAATGTCTTGTACATTCTGTATATGTGGAGAATGTCTTGTACATTCTGTATATGTGGAGAATGTCTTGTACATTCTGTATATGTGGAGAATGTCTTGTACATTCTGTATATGTGGAGAATGTCTTGTACATTCTGTATATGTGGAGAATGTCTTGTACATTCTGTATATGTGGAGAATGGTCGAATACTAATGAATGAGATTCGCCCGAAAAATGTTTCTTTATTTATTTCATGTTTTATGGCGAGTTTAGGGTCATGAGGTCTGCTCTCCCACGCATGTTGTGTGTCCTTGCATGGGACAATGGGGAGGGAGATATTTTGGGCTTCCAGAGAACGTATGGTACCGAACCGACATTGGTCTGAACTAGGTGAGGGAACCCCGTCTGAAAACCTTGCTTGTATAGCCAAGTGTGTTCGAGCTCACGCACAACCGCTCAGCGGAAGCGAATACTATCTCTAGACGCCAACCGACTGTGAGGTACGGGAGAAAAGTTAAGATGGTGATTGGTTATGCCAGGAGAGTTCTGGCGGGAGGTAGTCACAAATCTGCAGATTTGATCCTTGGTTATTGTAAAACGCCAATGGAAAAAACTGATAGGTCCCGACGAGAAAAATAATACGTTATTTTGATGAAATGGGATACTGAAAGCAAACAATTACTTAATGGTTTTGTTAATATATTTGACTAATTAGAACCAAAGATCACGTTTAAAATACTGCACATACCATGGGCTCTCAATACACCACGAATTTACTGGCGGTACCTCGACAAACTTTTGTTTTAATTTGATGAAATACTTTTATCTCGAACTATACCACATACGAACAAATGATATCACAGTTCATAAGTCCAAAATAATATATGAAACTTGTGCAATAAATATGCTCATCAAATTAAATTTTCTTCTTAAAAAAATCCAGTGGTTTTTTGTTTGGAACTCATTTTATTATCCGCAATCTAGCATTTCTAATGCACACTATCATTTCCCTACATCACATATGATTCATTGCGCAAACATTTTTTCAATTCCTATAAAATAGTACATGACTGTTCGAACAACATATTTTGTACTTATATTTGACTTTCGATCATTCTCATTGTAATTGTTGTGATGTTTCCGGGCTGTTCTTTGTGTAGCTTCCAATACTCCGAAATTATACGAAGAGATTTTAAACGGACTTGCCAATAGTATGTTGAAGTATTCTTATTAGAAAAATTCTTAAGGATTTGGAGAAAAAAAGTAATTTTCTGATTTACTATAGTTTCGATTAAATTATTTTTTTCAGAATTTATTGCTAGATAAACATTAGTGCGTCTCCACCAACCAATATTAGATCATTTGCGAAATTTAACACACAACACTCTTTCTGGCTCAATTATCAGAACAATAAACCACATTTTACGACGAACTTGATTTAAATATGTGAAGAACAAATGTGTTGTGCACTGTATTTAGTTTGATGGTTGGTGAGGTTTCATAATATTCATAATTTGCATGTTTCTCACGTAGTATTTTTGACTTAACCGAAATGATGCTGGCGAGTCAGCAAATGAATTTCTCTTACTTGACTTTCAAACGCTTTAGTAAGCCAATGCAGTGGGTAAAGAATTCCAGAACTGCAGGGGGCAGATGTTCAACCTCATGAAAGCGATAAAAATTTGTTTATAATTTTTTATTTTTCTATCGTTGATAAGGTTTTGATTTCAAGCGTTTGTTTGTGCGCACAACATACGTCTATCGATTTCTCTTTCACTGATTCATACGACGGTGCGACAAAAAAAGTTACGTGTTGTATTTATTCATTTTCACCCAGAGAGAATTCAATGTTTTTTGAATTCAAAATAAAAAATTGCGTGTCAGGTCGGTTCAACATTTGAAAAGCTGGGGGATATTTCGGTGACAAACAAAGACTACTGAACACACAATAAGGGATTGCATCACTTTTATTTCGACTGGCGTGTTGAATCTAGGCGTCCAATTTCTATATGCTTAATTTTATTGATGTAATCTTTATCAGATCAAGAATTGTAATATTTTACTCGTAAGCATTTATATATTAATGTAACAGGGGTAAATGTCGCAAAATTCCAAAGAGAGTGTTCCAAAACTAATAGTTTTATGATTTTTGTGCGAGACAACCGCTTCAAAACAAGTCCATTAAAAAAGTACGAGCTACATTTGCAATACCTTTACAGATTAGTGTATTAGCAATGGAAGAAATATCATGTACACCTACTTCAAGGGAAATGACTCTATTTTCATGCATTAGGTGTGTTTTAGTAAAAGTAAACAGAACATATGCCGTGTATTTTTGAGTTCCTGAATATGATGAACTAGACTAACTTTATAAAAAGAAGATATTTAGTTACACTTTACTTTACAATATGATTTATAAATTATGGCATGACGATGAATGAAGTGGTGAGGAATTAAGTTTCAAATATATGCCTTCTGTTCCAGGTAAACTGTGCTGTGCCTAGTTTTTTCATAATAGTAAGTACAAATGTTATTTAATAACTACAAGGGAATACACACCACGCAAGAGAGAAAGTAGTTAGTAAAGAAGTAGGTGATGAGACTTTATTTTCTCGTAATTCACCGTCTCACTTTATGAATATGATTCTCTAGAAATTGGATAATAAAACCTGCTGTTAGATGTATCACAAAACAATACGGAGTGCATCTACGATCGTAACTGTCTCCTTGGAGGATTAATTAAAATCCTACCAAAATAATAGGTGATTTGAAATTTAGTGATATATCCACAGATATTGATAAGATTGAAAATCCTTCGATAAACGAACAGAGAGATTTTCCGTCGGATCGGACATCGTCATTGTAAAATTTGAATATTGCATAGCTATAAACTCAAAAAATATTAAATATATTCTATATATTGATAATTGAATTCACAAACTTGTGAATTCGTTTAGAGAATCTAAGACACAAAATAGATGAGATTGTATGTGACAAGACCTTCAAAATGGTTGCCAGTTCCCAATGGTTCACATGTCAGTGTGGCTTCCACGCAAACCATACCATTTCGTAATTTTGACACTATTATTAATTTATTGGTTACTAACATTATACTAAGTTATTTACAATTGGATTGTTGCAACATTTGCAAATGCAGCCAAAGTTACGTGATGAGGCGCACAAATGCAACCCGCCGTACTTAGTCTAGATAAGATCGTGAGCGAAAGAGACCCTTGCAAGTTGGAACATCTCTTTAAATCGTGCATTAATCCACTTCTGTACTTACAAGGAGAAACGTATTCTTAAAGTAAATAAACCAATAAAATTATATAAACTTGCACTTTTCATTCTATCGAATCCAAAGTGCTATGAGAGTTCCACCGCGAAGGGATCGTGCATACACTTAAAGAGGCAAGAACACTTGAAACTATTTATTCGTCTTGAGGATTGGTCAATAGAAGTAGAATAAAGACTACCATCTTACCAACGTTTCGGATATTATTTCATCCGCCATGGGTTATTATATATTAATATAATCTCTCCCTCTATCATCAATATATGGGATTTGTTCTCCAAATAGTGCATCATAACCAACCTACAATTATATTTTGTTGAACTCTGGAATGAAAAAAAAAGCAAATGGTTTGTACAAAATTAGCAGTACAAAGTCACAAATATACCTAATATATATTGAGTAGTCATCAGTTATCTTCAGTCATCAGTTGTGTAAGATAGGATTGTTCGTTCAGATATGTTTGTTTGAGAAAAAAAAGTATCATGAAATAAAAATCTTGGAGTAAAAAGAGTGAGTGGCGGAAGGAGAAAATAAAGAGGAGTGAGTGAGAGAGGTCGCGTAAACTGAGCTAACGAGAAGGTCCTCAACCCCCCACCCCCCACCCCCGCAACCCCCACCAAGAGACTCAAGAGTTGCCTCTTTCTCTTCCTCCCTCTTCTCCATTACGACGTTCAAAGTGACACGGAGGCACTGGCGGTTGCGGGTTTGTGGCCGGACGTCCGCTGCCCCAAACCATTCTCAGAAGCTTCCTCAACATTCAACCCGTCGTCTGTTCCATCTCCATCCTCGTCGTCGTCTTCTCTAACATCGTAATCTTCTTGTGCATCCGGTCTCCTTCCTTCCATTCGTTGTGGGTTTCATCCTTTTCTTACAAACAAGTGCAAGGATCTTTGAATCAACTTTATACGTTTTTTAACTGTTTTGACCATGACTCTTTCTTCAAACACACAAATTATTCGTCTTTTGCCTTAACAATATTTATTACACGATTCATATGCGTTTGGTCTCATTTTCTTTCGTACTTTTATGTAGCTTACAAAATGTATTCGTATAATAATACAAGATCGAATAAAACATGACCCTGCAAGTATTAAGCGTCCAGTTGGTTTATGACACCCATAAAACATGGATTGGCCAAGAGAGGTTTGGAGGTAAACGTAGAATCCTACTGGTGTTAAGCTCTCAGGTACCTCCAGCAATAGTATAGGGTAGGGGATACCGCCAGTTGTGTTATGCGATATGTGTTTCTGTGAACATTTATTCGCATTCTTTTACGTATTTGTAAAAAGTCTATAAAATATTTACGAAGGTACGTATTAATTTTTGAGTAATTTAATGTTAAATCATGTAGTAAATAATTTGGCAATTATGTACCGGTAGCTGAAGTATTGGAATAGGCAAGTCACGAATTCAGTTCTGTTCGAATTAATTTTGTTCAAATTTTAAAATAGTGGGGCACTTCTAAATTTGTTCTTTTCCTTCTTTTCGAGAATATGCCAGTGTGGCGAAAAAAAAGATGGAAGTGATTAAACTAAACAGATACTTGATAGAACTTCTTACAAAGCGTAGCACTTTTAATGCCTATTTAATAACATGACAAACACAAGACGATGATGAATATATCTGAGCAAAGGGGCAGGGAGTCTGAAATTGCGAGTTTTACAAATCAAGAAAAGATATAGACAAGACATTACGATACGGAAAAAATAATATATTCAAAATAGTAACGAATATATAAGAAAAGTGCCGTGTAATGGCCAAGTAACAGACACTGTGGTCATTAAAAACTATTTACTGGAATAAATTAAAAAACGTGTTCCAAACTCGGTAGTGAGAAAACAAAAAATGTTCTGTATTGAATTGCTCTCTAATGAATTTCTCCATTAATTAGTCGTATTGAAATCCGCGGTAGTCCTAAATATCAATTTAGGATCTGAATTTTATTGAATATTTAAAAAGTAATGGAAAAGCATGAAAAGGTCTTAACATAAAGAAAGAAAGCATATGATATTTGATACGTTTTCTTACATTAAAGAAGGAATACAGCGAAGCAGAGATTCCTGTAAAAAGTATTGGCCGAAGAAAGACACGAAACACGAGTGTACAGAATATAAAACCCAAGGGGCAATTCAGTGTTCCAGACCAATGTTTTCTAGAGAACCATCACGTTCCCACACGAGAGGAATACGGAATGGATAGAAATCTAGGGGCGGAAGTGGCGCGGAGAAGCTTTTTTGTTGGCATAAGGCAGCACGTTCATTATTCCATTACGCTGAACTCGTCTCAGTACCTGAAGCAACACTTCAATTGGGATCTGAAAGGGGATATTGTTTACTAAGATCCGCGATTCATAGAATCCACAGACAAAGGAAACTGAACTACTATAGTAAATGAGGAGAGCGTGGTTTCCCTGGTTCCGGCACTGGGGAGAATCGTGCAACTTCTGGGTCAAGTCCTTCCACGAAAGGGTCGTTAACAACCCTTACTACCTTTACGTTTCGTTGAAAATTGTGTTCAATGCCACATTGAAATTCGTATATTGTGAACAGCTACTTCATCGATACAAAAACATCGATATTCTTTTTCTCTTGTTTGGTGTTTTTATGAAAAAAATATTAGTATTAAAAAGTATGTAATATCCTTTAATGCAATGATATGTATTCGCATGTTATATTTTACAAGTTAAATTTTTTTAAAGTCTTTACCGATTACCTGATCTTCCCTTCTAACGGAAGAACAGCGTTTAAAATAGAAATTACAATTCCAACATGACATTTGGCAAGGAAAATTGTAATTTTCATTTATTACTTTTATTAAGGCTCGTTGTTTCAAAATATCTTTTATCTCTTGAAAGAAGTTCAATGACATCGACTTACTCGAGCAAATTAATTTTTATTATTTACTTTCTTATTTTAGAAAAGCACATTTTCAATCGTGTAAGTATTAAAAGTTATTTAACTAAAGAAAAAAAAAACTTTGTGTAATTCCTCTTTACATTGATTTGTAATCCACGGAACAAAATCAACATCAAATTATTTTATTCTACTGCTGACCGTAATATAAAATGCATTTTGCAGGGAAAAGAAGGCATTATGTATGGTTCTTTCCTTTGCAATTTTATCGTCCCTTTTTTACGATATCTTAGCAAAATGGAATAAATTGTCCTGCAGACACATAATGTATTATTGTCTGCTGTCCTGACATTATATTGCAGTCACTACGTAAAGGAATAAGGAGTCGACTCTGACGAATTGATCACTATGTTTTCAAACTGACAAATAGGCACCTCGTAGGCCGCATGCCATACGTCCAACCATTGTATGTTACTCGCTACTTTTTCGTGACAAATAATAAATTAAATATTCGAAATATTTTTATTAATGACTATTGACAGAAACGTATATTCATTCATTTCAGAACCTTTAATTTTATCTTTAGAATTAATAAATCGGTTCTACAATCTATTTCACGGTATAAATTGTTTGAAAATAACATTTCCAGTTTTGGCACTATAATGAATACTGGAGCCTGTGCGTGAATTGGAAGTGGAAATGCGTCTACTGAAAAATTAAAATACGCTATTTATACGGACTTTTTAGTTTGGAAAATATTAAATGTATTCTTTTAGCTGAGGCTGTCCACCATAGAATGTTATCACCCGGTTTGTTTGCAATTCGGTACCCGGTGCTCATATGAATATTCATAGTCATATGGAGCAAACTCTTATCATTTCAATATGAGAGTGTTGTAGAGGAATATTCATTACAAATAACTAAATATTTTGGAATATTCGTCAAGCATTTTCAGTTCCTCCAATAATGTACTCTAGTTTTCCCTTTAACATGTTTTTTCTCTCCACTTTCTTTCCTCCACACAACCCAACATCTTCATTGTCATGAATGTATTCTGGATTAGTTTAGCTACAACTGGCATATAAATTGCTTCATAATAACGATTTCATTAAAAGATCTTCGCTAGATAAGATAAAAGATATTAAGGAATGTTCACTAATAAACACGATTTAGGCTACCTTAATCTTGAGGAAAAATGTTCCCTAAATTGAAACTGTCTTAAGAGAATTCATTCACCCCCAGAAAGTTTTTTTTTGTTGAGAAAACGTCAAGTTCGAACACAAAGCATCAACTCAAGATAATTTCCACGAGTTTTTGAATGGCCTCTTTAATGAAATAAGGAGTATTAGCAGATTTTTGAAGAGCAAAAGGTATATAAACCATTTTCAACACCATTCTCGACGCGTCATGTAGAAAATGATTCGTGCCTCTATAATTCCAGAGACCTCAATTAACGTGATAGAAGCGTCGATAAAAAATCAGCGGCGTTTCTCAGGGATACACGAAAATTTGCTCCATCGACCACGAACACCTCCCATTAGTCTTCTCCTTTTAAAGCGCATCTTTGGCTCGTCAGGACCTTCGAAAACGTCGCGTGATTATAAATCTCGCAAAACTCCCGCCGGCGAAGGGTTAAATCTTCTTCATTTCCATTTTTGTCCTTTTAGGGGGAAGTCCCGGACGCCAGTCTGCGCCACCAATGTCGCTTCCATTGTAAATCTAGCGGACTCCTCGTGTGTGACGTGACAGCGGTGACATCTATCGTCTGCGCTGGGAATTAGCGACAGCCATCTAAGATGCGATGGAGGGTGACGATGAAGAGGGCCGCATATTTTGACGAGGAAAGGTGTCATAAATATGTCCGAGGGGAATTACTCTGTATCGTGGACGGATGAAGGAAAAGAAGTTCATTTGCAAACGTTTCCAAGACCAATATTCTATGCAAAGATATAAGAATGGTGTGAGGTATGATAGAAATATTTATTTCGATCTTTTGTATAGACAAATTTTTATTTAATATCACAACGTTTCATTAGTTGAAAAAGAAAATACTACAAACGTATTGTATTAGAAATGTTGCACATCAAACTTATGAAATACTCATTGAATTTGCAAAATGCCACTGACAATATATCCAATATTTATAGTTCTTTTTTTAATTTTCTTTTGATGGTTTGTTTTTCATATAATCTTTGCTATGGCATTGTTTTATTTGTACATGTAGATAATTTGTTTATCTTTTTGTTACCAAAATATAATTAACTCATTTGTTTATACCCTACATTCACTTGACGGTCAGTAATCAACTGCTGAAGCGTGATATTCAATAAAAATTTGTCTACATAAAACGCGAAGAAAATATTTCTTTTAAATTATGATTGTAGACGTGAATAATGTTGTGAAATAGTTTACGCTTGAGCCGTTTCATGCCGTTTGTAGAATTATGGTTAATTCCACAATGTTTCACGTTGTTTCATTTTACGAAACAAGAATAATGCATTTTATTTCCTTGCTTCCTATGCTTCAAATTTATTCAAGTTTCTCGGTGGAATATTGCGTATCCTCACATTTACACGGAACTATCCGTTTTAAAAGTAAAAAATTATGTATTTATTGCAATCTTGTGGAGATACCTATTTTTCATCTTATGACCATTATTTTCTTTCGGTTATATGTTTCAGAAATTACAAGTATGCGATCTTTATCTTGAGTGTGGTATTTCGTATATTTTACATTAATTTCTTAAATTTTGCATCACGAAATTAAATACAAAGAACCAAGGCATAACCTTAAATTAACTAAAAATTATTGATTACTTATAAAACGACATTGAACCTACGCATTTCAGAATTTCAGATACGTGTAGGGCTATTTTATCATCATCTACGTCGCATTGTAAATAAATAATTAGAATTGAAGTAATATTTGTGCTTGATCATTTCAAGTTCAGAAGAAAACAATGTCAAGGTTTCGAAGATATTCATTGTCAGTGACATCATATTACATTATTGACGTAAAAATATAAGGAGTCTCGAACTTTAAGGGATAGGTGCTTAAACTTAAATGTGTAAGAGAGGGAACGGAAGGTTGCATCATTTCAGTTTACAAGGTGGTAAAGATACGATATTTTTGCGATGAATCTAAAAAAGCAATTTCATTACGGTCATTGATCCACGAATAACATCGTGACAAGCATCCATCCCCAACTCGGACAACAATTTTATTTGAAGTCCTTCCCCACACGATTCACACATAACCTCAATAACCTCTAAAAAAGTATGTTCAGTTGCAATGAACTCCTTTGTCGGTACGTGCTGTCAACTCGCTGTCTCTATATTTTATCGTCAACGGCTAGTTCCTTACAAAGAAAACAAGTTCGGGGTCAGCTCAGCCCTAAAAAGGAGTTTAGTTTCTTGACCTTCGGGTCTTCCTGATGGCTTCCCTGCGGCCACTGGCCTGCTGGACACTCACGCTCCCCGCAAGAATGTGCTGAACCGCAAGACTTCTTGAAAAGAGGGAACGGAGTGAAATATGGTGGTCTTGGCACGGTGTAGCCAAGTTACGGTAGCATTGAAGTTTGCATACACGCGTGGGAGAGGACTATGTGAGATGGCTACACTGAAGTAATGGAATATAAACCTAAAGGATCGTGTTTTCACACATACAAACTGACAGAAAACAGAACGAAAAGTAATTTTCAACAATCATATTCAAGACATCTTTCCCTACAAAATTTCCAAGAAGCCATAATAATTACAAGGCCACGAGAAACAAAACAAACTCTAAACTCAATTTCTTCTATGAAAGTAATTTTAAGAATGATAATCGAAAGTTTATAAAAGCTTGTAACAAAAACAACTTCTATGACACAATAAATAAGTAGAACATGAATAAATTATTGCCTCTTTTTCATTTTCATTTCTTTCCTGATACAGGTTTCTCGACCATTTGTCCATTACCTGGCTATCCTATTGTTGAGTTTCTTCTTTTATACTTGGTAATTGTGGTGCTTTAGCAACATTATCAAAGCATGATAAATTAAAAGTCGTTTCTATGTTGCTCATTTTTTAATTATTATTGGTATTAGAAAGCTTTTTCGGCTGCATAGCAACCATCGTCAGTAAAAAAAAAAAAAGAAAAAGAAAAAAAGAGCAACATAGAAACGACTTTTAATTTATCATGCTTCTTCTTTTATCTTATTCTTATTATTATTGCATGTTTTATATATGTATTTTTCTTTTTTTCTGGAATATATTATATATTAATAGGTTTAATATCATTACTACCCGTACCGCGACCACGCCGCAAACACGTCCTCTAGTACTTTTGGTTTTCTTTATTTTATTAGAGTTGTTCTTTGATTGGAGTGGCAGTCTCATTCAAATGTCGTGAAGGGGGAAAAACACAAATTTCGCTCTGAAAAGCAACGTGGTACATCCATTGTTGTTAACATAGTAATTAATAAGTTATTTTCAGTAAATTGTCTTTTCAACATCCAAAAGCATTATTTTGGGTAGCAAATCTAAAGAGAACGCCGGTAATCGCAATATCTTATTTCTGCTAGTGAACTTGGTTGAAAAGATTATTTTCTGCCGTCGTACGTAACCAATTGCCAAAAAACAAGGTAGCATTACAAAAACATTTTTTGTAAACTCCTTACTTAGCGTAATCTTGCATTTCAACTGTGTACTACTTAATTTTAAATTACCATTAAATCTTAAACAGTCTCCCATGAAAGATGTAAGTTCCTGTGTAAAGTAACCAAACCTCCTGTATAAGCTAACCAAACATTTTTTATATTTGTGTGAATACTACTCTCACATATCAGCGCTTAAGGAAAATGGTTTAATAATAAAATGTAAGCGAATTTTGTCAATATATATTTTGGAAGTCTGAAGTGTAATGTAGGGAATCGTTTAATAGTAATTTTTAACTCTCTCAATAACTTTCCTTCTTTAACTACCACCAGAACTACCTGGCTTTGCCGATATTTGAAAACAGACTTAAAACAATCATTACTGAACAGAATATTTTAAAACAATTAACAAACAAAACATAAAAATAAAAAATATTTATTATAATTGTTAAATAAACAACGAAAAAATTACAACAAAATTCTAGGAAGATTTTGTACTGTGAATTGATATATTTTCCCTACAGAGGGTATTGAAACACCTGTCAACAGGTGTGGATTTTTGTAGCTCATTTTGCCGGACGTTGCCCAGGATTCTTATATAATATTCTCAATTAATTTGTTAGTCTCCATATCTCTCTACTTTTGTACTATCAAATTAAACACCACGAAGGAAACACAAAAGAAACCCCACAATATTCAGTATTTGATGCTAATATAAACGCGAATTATTATAAAATCCACGCAGAATGAGAATACTCTTTACACAGAAAACTTAATGAACAAAGTGTGTAGTCAAGACATTTGAATTCTTTTGGTTTTCATTTTTGTTTTAGGTTATGTACTCGGAAACAATGTTCTTCACAGCCTTTAGATAATTTTGCTTCTACGGCCAGATATATTATGCTTTCAGTCGATTGTCCGCCTCACGTAACGCAATTAAACTCTGATGGACACTTTTGTAAGTTTAATAGTTTACAGTCATTCGAATGAAGATTCACATCTACTGATAAGCAATAAAGTGTAATTATTTTTCTACTCTTGTGCTACTAGGACTTCTGCCAATAGATCTAGCATTGCAGAAATGGGTGTTACGAAAATGAACGAGCAAAATTCGAAGATACAATGAAGACGGGAGAAGAGCAGAAATAACAGAAGGGGGATGGGACAAGAGAGTAACGGAAAAACTAGTAGACGTTCTGGCAAATTAGATTAAAGAATGAATGGACTGACATCGTACGAATTTATCCCTCAGGTACGTTAAAAAAAAAGGAAATGGTTTAAGTCAGGGCATGAGATGATGCAGGTGTTGACAGATCACGGGAATATAAATTCTTATTTCAAAAGATTCAAATCACGAAAAAAAATGGAGACTGAGCTTGCGGAAAAGGAGTAGAAACGATTGAACACATCTTGTGAGAATGCGAATTATACGGTGTCGAAAGAGCGTGTTATCTCTGAAGAATGAGGAAGGAAGATGCACTAAATACACAAGAAAAGAGCAAGACGATGGATAACGAAGAGAAATATATATGCAAATCTAGTTAAAAGGAAATTGGAAAATAAAGCAAGGATTGATAGTAGACGCTGCGAGAGGGGAGAGATGAAAAATAAATGAAAAAGAGAAGAAAATTAATACATGGGGAATAGAAATTGAATATCGCGAGATAGAGACGTGACGTAGAAACCTAAGAAAAAATTATAGTTTATATATTATTTAAACAAATAAATAAATAAATGCTTCTGTAATTCATCAATATTAACCAAACTTCGCATTTTACTTGTTATAACCCTTAAGAAGAGTTCTTTAAGATTTTAAATAATTTTATCGATTACTTTTTCCAATTTCCATTCCACAGACATTACATATTTTGTTGCACAGAATATATGTTCTTTTATTAGTATACAGAAAAAAAGAAAACTTTTATGGGAATCAATGAAACGCCGTAATAAAACAAATCGATCGCCACTGCCATTCGCATGAAGGCTCCGACTATCGTCTGTGTTAATCCCCTGGGGTAGTGAGTCTATTCCTGCGAAGAGCTCAATGTGTTTCCGTGCCGCTTCATTAGTCACCGTCACGCAAGAAACTCAGTATCCGATCAGGCCTTAATTAAGCGTTAAGAATGCACCAGCGGCACAGTCGAGTGCTTGCTAATGGCTCTTCGATGGCTTGCCGTCATATTGTTCTGCACCGTCTCGCTTGTTGTGCTTCTACTTAAGAAACAATTTTAGGCGTCGGAAGGTCTTCTCCGTGTTTTTTTTATTACTTTATACGAGGCAAAGTTTAGAAACTTAACAGGGATGCTCTCAAATACAGTGTTGATGAGCATATGACATGAATACGGAACATTTATTGTTATAATAATTTGAAGTTACCCATATTAAAACTAATTAGGACATAATTTTGAAAACAGATTTTAAAAAATCAGACAATACGATGAACAAATAAGTGCATTGAGAGCTGAGGTAAAGGAGGTTACGTAAGCAATTTTTTAGTATGGCATAATTTAATATGAGAAGTATTGTTTTAACATGGACGAAAGAGGAGCACGCCCACCTCCCTGATGGGCACCCGTTCCGTTCGGAAAGGTAACAAAGACGCATGGAGCCATCGTGGGATCAAAAAAATAAATACATGAAAACCCATACATTGACAAAGTTTGGAGTAAGGGTAATAAGATATTTGATATGGGATTGATGTCTTCCTTGCTGTTTTTTATTATATCTCATGTATGAGTTTGTAAATAAAAAATACATGTAATAAATAAAAGTATTAAAAAATAATTAAACTAAAAAATTGGACATACTCAAATGTTTTAAATAAACAACCAAATTTTATTTTTCATGTTTCTCTTACAAATGTTTTAGAAGTAAAGGTGACTTTAAGTATATATTATAACTCTGTTTCATGGAGAAAAAAGAAAGAAAGTTGTTATTGTAATATTTCGTAGGATATGTAGTGTAAAGGAATAAAACTAGTTATTTTCTCAATACCTTTGTGGTCTCATTGCTCAAAACTTCACAATAAATAGTATATTAATAATGCGAGAAACACTTTCACAATTTTATTTAATACGGCCATCGCAACGTTTGTTTATTGTTTATGCATTGATTAGTTGTGAACAATCGCACGATGTTGGTACGTACAAATTAAGACTTTTTCCTTCAATTCCTTTAATTATCTTAGAAGTAATGAATAAATATTTTGAGTCGTTTCCATTGATTATGTGATTTCGTAAAAATAAGATATGTGAATCAGAAGAAAATCGAGAACAAAGAGTTTTAAAGGGTTCTTGACCTGCATCCGACCCGCAACCTAAAAATCATTTCGGATATGGTATCAATAGTTCAATTATTTAACATTATTAAAAAGTATAATTATTTAATTATTTTCAACACGGTTTCAGTTCTACAAAAAGTAGAATATTATTTGAAATTCTATTGAAATTGAACCACTTTATTATTACTTTATTCATTACAGTGAAAATGTATGTTAGGTAACGGTACAATAGTATTAATATTTTCATTCTTTTGCGAACAAATACAATTGAATACATGACCACGAAAATGTAGAATGTTAATTTTATGTCTTATAAACCAAGCAATAACATGTTAAACGATTTATTAATTACTTATTTCAATTGAAAGTGGTTCCCAATTCTAATTAATAACTACAACTTATCAAGATGTAGTTCAATAAAATGAAAACGTGGAAATATGTTACTCATTTACTTTTAAAAGATGAAAAATATTCAAAGAAGTATGAAGGTATTATATTCGTAATTTGTTTGAGAAATATTTGTCTATGAAATGTTATATTCAAACATGCGGTAAATGTTTATGATTACATTAAAATGAAAAAAATACACATTTATATTCGGACATTCGATCCACGGATTTTGTGGCTGCTTGCAATAATATCTGGAAGTCAATTGTAAATTATACTACTGTTTATGTAAAAGTGATTAGAGAAAATACAATGCGGCTCCCAGGGGAGTAAAACTCAGAATGCATACTTCAATGAAATAAACCTGAAACTTATATCTGCCATCTTGGAAAGTGCTATGAGGTTTTGTAATGACCTGATGTTGTGTGAGGTTAGTGTCAGACAACCTTCGTGTCTAAATTAGATGTAATGGAATTGAATGAGCTGTATGTGCGCTAAGGTGTCACCTAGCGATGTGAGGAAAAAGAAGACACAAAAGAAAGTTGGCTACAAATTGAAGTTAAAATATCTTCCAAATTGCTGTCAACATAATGCAAAATACATAGTGAATAGCATGGTTATGTGATAGGTGCATAGCAAAAATTTCCTTTGTATGCTGGCAACACAGTATAACACTTGAATAGTTCATGGGAACCTCTATAAATCCAGCAAGTGATAAAAATACTCCCTTCTTTCCCCTTCAAGTTTGTGTTTGTGAAGGTAGCCTGTGGCTGCCCTCTTTAACATGAATCGCAGTTGTAGTATACTCACGTAAGGAAATTATAATAGAATAAGAAGATTTGAAACCAGAAGCAACTATGTTGCTCAAAAGGAACTATGTCAGCTTTCATACCAGTTCTGCAACCAGAACCGTTCTTTGTAAATCCACTGAACCTACTCCGAAATGATACCCATGTATGCTCCGGATCCTTGATAAAATTTCAAACATTAGTATATTCGAAGTCGTGTAACTTTTCTAAAATTAACGCAGTATGGCTGTCTAACACGCATTACCAACTTCTGCGAATTGAAGTAATATCCGAATAATTATTAATAGTCATCACAAATACGAATATTACTATTTACTGTAAAAAATGGCTCGACATACATAGTTAATGGCACAATAAACTAAGACAAGGTAATTTTCGTTCCACACGCTCGGTGCAGAAAGAACAGAATAGCGCCACTAGAGCAAGTGAATTGATTTGATGGTCGATGTTGGTGATTGATTTAAGTATTTAAAGAAATCCGACAGTACTGCCAATAGAGTGCGAGGTATAGTTATCATTACCATTATGGACGATGATGAAGTATCAACGTTGGCTACAAACCCTGTATCATGCGACTTAGACTGGCAAATAAGTAAATAATTTACTGTCAAGAGAGCAATTACAAATTGGCTTCGACAAGTTGAGGACAATAAAGTAATTTACTGTTACTTTCTAACAAACTAATAAACGCAGTGCGTGCGCGTTCATGTTTCCTTTTCTTAGGTTACATTTCGTCTGAGTAAAGTAACATAATATTGAGTAAATATTGTGTTGTTGTCCGTAAACACGTGATGAAGGTATTCCGCCGCGTGGCCTTCATTTGTCTCCACCACATTCATTTGTCTCGCCATCTCCCCCCACCCCCACACCACTGATATCACATCTCTTCTTCGTAAGCCTCCATTTCTTCCGCTCTGGTGGAGTGTATGGAAATGAGCTCACGAATCCTGGCATAAAGCGGCGGCGGTTAAGAGGCAGATTACAATGTTTTAGGACCCCTTGCACGTCAATTACGAGGAATATCTTATCTTGTTATATTACATTACTTGAATTCATACTTCAGTTTAAGATTTATTAGCTGTTTCACGTTCATCAACACAACATTCTATGATGATATAAAGAGATGTAGTCATACTATCCAATTTTTTCTTATTATAAGACCTTTTCAGATTTTTGTTTCAAAAGTCAACAAAGATGTATAAAATAAATTTTGAGTATTACTGGGAAAGAGAGAATAATTTACCACAAGGGATACATTTCTTTCGCTATAATATTATTTGTTTGTTTTTCTTTGATGTACTCAACCAGAAGTAACCTACTAATAATTAGTGATCTTGTGTCATTACGTTCACAAAATTTCTTTTATATGTATTCCTTGATTATTGTAACAGCGCTGATGGTGGTCGCCACGCTGTCGAAAATGTCTTATAAATTAATACATAAGAAAAAAATTGGATAGTATGACTACATCTTTATACCATCATGCCAACACCGAACTTCGTTATTCAGTAACCTTCCATTTTTAATTATTCCTTCTCTCCTTTCTTAAGTTTCTTATAATGTGCGTAATTTATATATGTAAATATTTTTCTTATTACCTATACTAATCTACAAACCCCCTTTTTAAAATTTCTTTTGGCCATATCTGACTGTCTTGCGTCATAGTCAGACTCTTCAGACTTTTCTTAACTAGGTAGGTCTCTTTCTTCTCCTTACTGCATCCTTGATTACTTAGGTTGTTCCTATTCCTCCAGTTCTGTACTCTCTGCTTAATTGACCCCAATTGTGTCACATTTGACACCTCTTTCATACATTTCCTTGGTCTGATTCAACTTCCTTTTCTCACTTGACGCAAAGATCTTAAATAATCCTCTCTTTTTCGTCCATACAAGTCACACTCCCATAGTACATGGTTGTTGCCCTCATTACTACGTCCAAACACAGTTCGTCGTCTCTCTAGCTAATTTCCTTCAAGTATGCATAAAAAATATTCATGTACTAATCTATAAACCCATAGCTATTCGTACCTTGAAATATATTTTGAGAGTTTCACGTTTTCATTTTTCTTTATTATTTTTTATATTGTTGTATTTGTAAAGTCGTGTGCTATTGAAGCTTATCTACATGGAGCGATAGGACTTACGAGTTGGGTGGTAGGCTACTGTTAGTAGGTGGGCCGGTTAGCAGGGTTTACCAACAATTTGGCACACTTGGAGAGGTTAGTAGAAGTAGTTAGTAATAGTTAGAGTTATTGATACTAGAAGGAGCTGGATAGAGGAACGAGGGTTTGCTTTTAAGAAGTCACAGCTATATGAACTGGGACATTAATGTGATAAGCAACAAATTTTCTGGCCCCATCGGGATGACTTAGTGATGGAATCGAACCCGGGATGACTTAATGATGAGCGACAACACTACCACCTGAGCCACCGGCAGGACTACCGTTTCAATGGATAACGATTGAAACACTGCTTAAACTAAATGATTCAATGAATTCTAAACTTTATGAAAGTGTTGTAAAGATTATTTTTTCACTTTTCATAATTATACATTGGAAACTCTCCCCTAATACATTTTTATTCTTGTTCACTGAGCGTGATGATCTTTTGTCTTTTTAGTTATGTGTTCTCCTCAACGTTACTTATTTCGAGCATACCTCGATCGCCTACTTCCTCTAGAGACAGTTCGAATCCTGGTTCATCTCATTGAAAATTGTCGTTATGGGCAATGGGGGTCTGCGGCAGCTTTTTTCTTGTTTCCCCTGCTATTCACTAAATTCATTCACTAACCCCAGATTTCACCATTTCCATTCTATTCAGTACATTGCGTATGTAGTATCATACGTAACACACACAATAAGAATTCATACGTAACTGGAAACCCCCCAGACGTAAGCATACTGAAGATAAAGTGACTTTGGAGCAATGCCACGGTGCACTCAAAGCCATACGAGTTATAAAGAAAGTGCTACATCACTCCTGACGTTTGATATTCTGTGGCTATAACATCTTATTTACAATTTCCAGTTTCTTTTTTACGTCAGTCTTCTTGAAATTTCTTTTCACTTCACCTTCCCTTTTACTCTTCCTCTTATTACCGTCTTGTCTCTATCAACCATGACCAGCTGTTGGTGAGCTCGGAAACCCCAACAATAATGACAATAATAATAATAATAATAATAATAATAATAATAATCTTGGACTACAACAATCTACATGCATATAACATACATGCATAAATAAGTAACTAACCGGGGAATTTGAAGATCGAGTCAAGAAATTAATGCATACAGACTGAAATGTCTGAAATTCAACAAAAACAATTTATTAATTTCCCATTTGTATCCTCGCGTATTCATTTGTACTAGTTCCATGGATAACAGATTTAGAGAACGTCTAGCGAAAAGTCAGGACCATCATGACGAAGAATAGGTCACACCACAGAAGCGCAAAGTAGATAGGAACAGTCTGTCTCGCTAGGAAGGAGGAAGGAATATAATCTACTTGAAGAACCTTCACAATTCACAAATAAAACCACTCTGAGCTTTGTTTCACCAGAGGAAGGAAGAATCTAACATTTACAAGACCAGAGGGCTACCGAGACGACGTATGAAGTAGACAGGTGAACTAAATGAAAATTTAATGCTCTGTTTCTACGTCTGTACAAATTTGGAAACCAACCTCACTGGATATAGGACAGAACTTCACCGCATGATCCTAAATCTCTATCCCGCACTTGAATTTTTAAGTGAACAGCGTCTGGCTGATCAGAAAAGAGCTATAATTAGTAACAATTTGGTTCCGTCAAGTGTACTTGAACAAATTAAACGAGAAGTAGATTTGTCACAAGCTATGACAGGAAACGAAAGACGAACAGAAACAGCAATTTTATCTGTGGTTGCTGAGGAAGAGGAAAGTCAAAGTATTCTAGTTCACACGCAAGAAGGGCAACCAGCAAGGTGTGAAAAGGAACAAGAATTTCATGAATTTGAAAGACATCTTGTGTTATTTGGTCATACCGACCCAGAAAAGAGACCCAGACTACCAAAATTGAAAGAAAACAGAAACAGTTCTCTTCTCATTGGAGTGGCAAATAATGATAAGGTTAAATGAAAAAGTAGGAATGTAAGAATTACATTATTTAACATTCTACGGAGCTGCCAGTGTTTTATAACTGAACAAGCAAAAAATAAATCTGAAAGAAATAAGAACAGAACCTAGACAAAATTCTAATCCTTCTTGGCTTGTAAGAATGAAAAAAAAACGTAACTGAGAGCTGAAGTGAATAAGATGAGCCAATATGTTAAAGGTAATGATCCAGAAACATGAAAAAATACTGTGAAAATATTATGCAAGAATTGAATTTAAATCGAGAATATCGAGACGCCAGTGACAGCCTTTGATCTGCTGAAACAAAAATTGTCTGCATATTCGAAGCGAATACAGCGTCATCGCAAAAGTTACAGGGGAAGCGAAGCCAATAGAATGTTCTATAAAAATCAACGTCGTTTCTTTAGAAAGATTCAGGATGAACAAGATCAAGCAGAAAAAGAGCCCTCCATTGAAAAAGAAAAGTTTGCCAGTTCTGGAGAGATATTTGGAAGAACGATGGGTGACACAATGTTGATGTACTATGGGTGCAGAGAGAATCGGAAAGATACAATCAAGTTCAAGCCATGGAGTTTCACGAAGTGTCATCTGATGAGATGAAGTAAGCAATTATACGAACTCACAGTTAGTAGCCACGAGGCCTAGATAGAACTCAAAACTACTGGCTGAAGAAATTTCCACCCATTCATCAACGTATACGAAGATGCTAGCTCGTAGCAAGTCTGTTCATGTACTATATGATGAATCCTGAGAGGACCCCTCCTTTGTTAAAAGTCCTCTCCTGCTACCAAAGAAAGGTAACCTTGATTAACCGTCTAATTATCAGCAAATCACATGCTTACCAACTCTCTCTAAAATCATGACAAGTGTAATCGCCAGTACTATTGAAAAGCATCTATGTGAGAATAACATCATGGAAGAAGGACAGAAAGGATGTAGCCGAGGTGCTCATGAGTGTAAGGAACAGTTGTTGGTTGACTCAGTTGCGGTTGGACAGGAGTGGTAGAGACAGCGAAACATGTATATGTGCTATATAGACTAAAAAAAAGTATTTGTTTCGGTACCGTACAACTGACTACTACAGGTTTTGAATATGTACAGGAAAGGTGATATTACATTCACGTTTTTGGAAGGAGTGATGAAATCCTGGAAAACTAGACTTCAGGTAGGTGGCAAACCAATAGAAGGAGAAGTCAAAATAGAAAGAGAAATGTTCCAAGGAGATTGAGCGCCCTTTGGTTCTCCATGGCCATGAATCCATTATCACAATTACTCCGAGCACCTGGACATGGATTCAAGATCACTGCAAGGGACTCTAATTTCGTCCTGAGTCCCCTTCTCTACATGGATGACATTAAACTGTATAGTTCAACGGAAAATGGAATGGGGTATCTCCTGAAGATTTTAAAAAACTTCTCACGAGAGATAAAAATGAAATTTGGTTTGAAGAAATGTGGAATGGTCACTTTAAGAGAAGGAAAAGTTACACCAGGAGAAGGTTTTCCCACACTAGATGCTGGAGTAATTCAGTCAATGAAAATAGGTAAAGAGTATACATAACCTTGGATTTGGCCAAGATAGAGAACTTGAACACACAAAAATAAAGAACTGCCTTATAAACATTTTTAAGAAACGAGTAAATAAATTGCTGAGGACAGGTTTAAATGGTATCAACTTGTGTAGAGCCGTAAATATCTATGCAATATCAGCTATTAGCTATTCATTTGGAGTAATCAAGTGGAGCGATACTGATCTGCAAGATATAGCTCTATCAACCAGAGTTGCATTTACAAAACAAAATTCATGGCTTCCAAAATCTGCTAAAGAGAGATTTTACCTATCAAGAAAAAAGGGTGGAAGAGGAATTCTAGCAATTCCGAATCAAGTACTTCCGACATCGGATAAATGCAGAAAGTGTAACTCCGCCAATGAAACTATTGACCACATAATAATCGGTTGCTCAGCATTAGCCTCGAAAAACTACTTGGAGAGACACAATATGGTGGCTGCTACTTTACATCAAAAACTCGCGGTTGCTCACTATGCACTCAATGAAGTGAATCCAGTGTACAAGTACAAATCTGAAGTAGTAATTGAGAATGAAGGAATCAAGTTGTACTGGGATAGAGAAGTAATAACGGATCGAACCTTGCCTTTCAACAAGCAAGACATAATAGTAATAAAGAAAAGTAGTAGAGAAACCTTTGTAATTGACATTTCAATCCCATTAAGCACCAACATATCCAAGAAACATGAGAAGGTATCCAAATATTTAGGTCTGGTCGCAGATATACGAGAGATGTGGAATCAAGAAAAAAACAAAGTTATTCCGCTTATTTCCTCTGCTATTGGAGTCATCCCCAAGAAACTCCAAGAAGGAGTAAGGCTGTTGAGACTGCATCCCAGTACCTACAAAGAGATGCAGAAAAATGTGATGTTAGGTACATACATGCTCTTTAGTTCGGAGGTTTTTAGACAGTACTATAAGCCATACATAATGCCTTGGTGATATACCCGCATTATGTATTGTTTAACCAGTAAAAACTGAGGTTCATTTAAATAATAATATGGTCTTGTGAAATAACTTATTTGTGTTTTATTAAATACAAGTTTGTTGGCATTTTGTTGAGATTATAAGAGGTAGCTAACACGTCATATCTTAGGAGTGTGCTGAACTGTTTTACACGCATCTTTCTTAGAGCCGTTGATCGAAATTGAAGGCATGGTCCACTTCCTTGCTTCCGGAGGGTAATAATTAGAATATTGTCTTTCACATAGTCATACGCAGTTTGTAACTGCTTTTTTGACGATAAATTTATTATTATTGTTAAGTTACCAATATATCGTGGATCATTGTGTGTTAGTGGTACTTGATAACTGATGACCCGTAACATACTGACAACCATATGTTATTTAAATTTCTCGTAAGGAAAATTTTTCATCTGTCACAGGTAAAAATTGTTAAAAAAGTACATTTACTTCAGTGATTTAAATATTTTTTTGTTTTTACAATTATAAAAGATTGGGTTTAGTTTTTACTATTTAAAACGACATTTATTGTTTCTATATTCGCTGTAGTGTTTTATTTAAATATGTAGGAGTGAATGGGATAATTGCGGACATCTGAGGAAAATCGGAAAATGTTTGTACGTTAACATGTCACAGAGTCATATACTTTCAAAAACAAAACTGGCAGACGTGGGGTAATTCCGCATTTTAAGGGATAGTGACGGAAATTTATGTAAATTCAATGACTGTATATTTATGACCTGTTCATCAAAAATGTGTCTAAAATATAAAAGTAATAATAAAGGTTCTTTGAAAATAGTTCTGATATTTTAGATGACCAGGCCATTTATACCTCCTTCATATTTAATAAAAACAGTTCAGCGAATGTATAAACAATCAATGTCGTTTTACATAGTAAAAATTAAACCCAATCATTCAATTGTAAAAACAAGACCCCCCAGGGGAACTAGTAAGTTCGTGTTTGGCGAACACGGGACCCCAGGTTGAGTCTGGCACAACTTCCACTTACTCGTGCTAGATTCCTTCCTTTCTCTTTTCTGACCTCCCTTGGTCACCACTTGTTCTTTTCGATCCCGACGCTATTAAGACTAGGGTATCTTTCATTTTCCTCATCCCTCACTTTTTTCTCACCCCATATTCTTTGTCCCCTCTTATGTTATGTGCCCCTTCATTTTTTGTCCCCTCCTCCATTTGATATTTTGATGTATGTTGTGAGATATGTTTTGGTGTGTTGTATATCAGGAGGGTTTTTAGTGGGTAGGGATGAATCATTCGGCGAGTCCCTCACGCGGGGAGAGTCATGTTGGCTCTCCCTAGTGCGTAACCGCTTTTTCCTTACCTGTACAAGTTTTTCGAAAAAATGCACTGTCTACAATCACCCCAAAACATACGTGCAACAAGATTTAAGAAATAATTAACAATAACGATACTAGTTTCAAGTTCACAGTAATCCATATTGTCTAGCAAAACATTGCTTATAAAAACTTACGAGAGAATGGAAACAATTAATTTAAATAATAGTAGGTACATTAAAAAATTAATCGGATAATTGTAAGAATTGGCTAAAAATCATTGTCGTACAATGTCCCAAAATAAGATACGCTTCTATCATTCCCTGTCCGTATTAACTTCAATCTCTCCTAAATATGATCAAACATTTTGTGTCTTAAGATGACCTAGATTGTTCAAGGGATCTGGGTGATTTGAATTTTTTTTTCTCTTGTGTTTCTTCCTTCAATGTTCGAAAACCAACGATACGGGAAAAATAAACATCTTGTAACATTTTTTCTTATTTAGACAAACGTTAGGGTACTTGGGCGCGCAGATGCAGAATAAAATTCAAAATCAGTTGTAACAACCCTCCAAAAAGTGCGTATTAAACTTAAATACTGAAACACATGATCAACGAAGAATAAAATAAAATGCTTTAGTAATTGACATGAATGTTTACATTATGATTTACCTTAAATTTTCACCTTACTCATATATAATGCAATTTTAATATTTAATAATAATAATAATAAATTTATGGTCAAAAAACAGTACAAACTGCGTATGACCACGTGGAGGACAAAAAATCTAATTTACTCTCCGGAAGCAAGCAAGGGACCATCCCATCAATTCCGATCAAGGGCCCTAAGGCAGAGTCGGATTCAAAAATTTCAGCAAAAATTCCTAGATAGGATAAAAAGTTAGCGACGAGTTATACTAATAATATAATGTCTATGTCTCTAATTTAACGCAAAAACCATACATGTACAAAATATTATGGAACTATCGATTATTCTGAGTATAGTGTTTAAAAAACCATAAGAATTGAAATAACACTAAATTCACGATTTATTGCTACGATAAACTCGCCCCTAGACAAAGCCTAGAGAACCTGTATAAGAAATCCGCCTCTACCCGAAGGAAAAACGGAGAAAAACCCGGGCAAGGATGGGGCTACAGAATTAATGTACACAACCGTGCCAAAGTTGAGTACACATAAAACTAAATTAATATGAGCCATAAGACAACACAATTATGCAAATAATTTTTCTTTTTTTTGAAATTTTTATGTTATTTAAAAAGTACTACAGCAATGTAGAAATATTCCCGAGTGATATCGTCCTTTTTGGCAAAAAATGGTTGACACTCGGTAGATGAATATTATTACTATTGCGAGTATTATGTTCGTGAACGAGACTGTTTCGCATGAAGCAAGGGTGGCACTTCAGTAATTCGGTCTTAACAAACACGACCGTTTCATAAATATAAATTCAGGGACTTGTTAAGATATTTAATTCCTTGAATAAAGGTTTACAAGAGTTTCGGGGGTGAGATTTACAAATTATTTACAAATTATCCAAACTATCTTCTTCTGAATTCTGAAAGTTTGAATACTCTGACCGGAATTACCCCAGAAGGTAATGCCGTAATGTAAATGTGAGGAAACATAGCAAAATATACGCAACGGGAAATACGTGGACTAACTGCGTTAACTCAGATTCGGAATGCGTAACACAATTTGCTTAATTGGGAATTAAGATTGTCAACGTGACAATTCCAATTGAGGTTGTCTTGAATATGGATACCTAAGAATTTTGTATTCGTAACAGTTTTTAATTGTTTTCCGTTTAAAGAAAGAGAAACCTGGGGTAAAGATTTTGTGATACTATTGTCAAATGACATAAGACACTATTTTGTCGGTGTTTACAATGAGACGATTTGCATGGAACCAAGTGGAAAGGTTAGACAAAACGTTTTGAGCGTTGGCATTAGCAAAAAGAACCATTTTGCAATCTGATGTGGATGATGACATATCGTTCACATAAAATAAAATGAGTATAGGGACGAGAATTGAACCTTGGGGTACTCCGCAAGTAAATGGCTTTGTTTCTGATAGACAACGCTGAAGCATTTTATTTTTAGTATAGGATATTTCTACCTGTTGATATCTATCTTTCAAATAGGAAGTTAGCCATTGATGTGGAAGGACCACAAATACCGAAAGAATCGAATTTGGAAATGAGAATTCTGTGGTCAATGACATCGAATGCTTTGGATAAGTCAAGAAAAACTCCCTGATAATTTTCTCCATGGTCAAGAGATGTGGTAACATCGTTTACGAAGGAAAATATGGCGCTTGTAGTGGAAAAGGATTTCCTAAAACCGTGTTGACCGTCAGAGAGAATGTTATTTTTTGATAAAAAATCTAGAAGACGCTTATAGAACAAATTTTCTATAAATTTGGAGAAAGTGGGTAGTAGAGATATTGGTCGATAATTACCAACATTGTGTTTGGTTACTTTCTGGTATACAGGTTTCACTTTAGCTCTCTTAAATATGTTAGCAAACAATAAAGATCTATAAAAAATATTTATGAGTGGATTTAATATAGCGTGGGACGAAAATTTAATAATAAACTCGGGCATATCATCTATCCCTGTTGAAAATTTGTTTTTTAATGACCTGATGATTCTCATGTCTTCACTGGCGTTAGTTTCGGAAGTGAACATAGAATCGGGTACGAGGGTGGATATCATTGGAGGACATTGATTTGGATATATTGAGTTCGTTATTTTACCTACTTCTGAGAAGTAAGAATTAAACAAATTTGCGATGTCCTGAGGATTTGNGGTCTAGAAGAGAAACATTTTCTTCGCAATATTCAGAAATTGATGTGTAATTTTTATCAATATTCCACATGGCTTTCATCCGATTGTTCGATTTTAGTAAAAGCCTGTCGTTTTCCATTTCCTTAGCTGCATAGACTACTTTTTGAAGAATAGACTTATATTTACGAAAATAATCATGGAATTCGGGTGGTTGGTTATAGTTTTGAAAGATAATATAAACGGTGTTTGTTTTTTGAGGAAATCATTATCCCTTGGGTGATCCATCTATTGTATTTCTTTGTGTTAATTAACTTGCGTTTTATGGGAAAGCTAGAGTTGTAATGTTTTAGGAATATTGAGATAAATACATTGAATTTGTCGTTGGTGTTTTGGCAATAGTAAACATCTTTCCATGTTTCTTCACGCAAATAATTTATAAATATGGATTAACTTGTGTCATTAAATTCTCTTGAGAACTTGTAATGGATTTTAAGTGGTTTTAGTTTATTATTAATTGACAATACTTGAGCAAGGTGATCACTGTATCCGGCGATAAACACTTCAGAGAGATACGAGATTTTATTATTAACGATAATTTGATCTATCAATGTTTGAGATGAACCGGAGAGGCGAGTGGGGTCGTTTATCGTAGTAATAAGGTTGAAGGAATCGATAAGATTCTTGAATCGATTAATTGGTGAATGTGCAGAGTCGGATGTACTCAGGAAATCGATGTTNACCCATATAACGATAGATTTTGTAGATTTATGTGTGATATGTTTTAAAACAATTTCGAAGTTTCGAAAAAATATATCAAGATCTGATTGAGGAGGTCTATAAGTACACAAAACAACAATACCGGTGTCGGTCAGATTAACTGCAGAAAATTCGAACACACTATCTACGCAGAAGTTCTCGTAGAAAATCTTGTATATTTATCGACGATATCTTCATATTTTGTGAGTCTGTGTCATTTGCTAATTTTTTTGTCTATTTTGATGGGGTACTTGAGATATCATGATATGCTCCCCGGGTGCCAAAATATAAATTCTGTTCATAATTCTTCTATTCGGAAAAATCAATTATTTAACAACCACAATAATTTGAAACTTTTGTTTTGGAATGTGAATTTATAAACTTACAAAACGATCACGGATATCTTGGGGAAACTTCGAGACAGTATTATCTGAGGTTGTGGTAGAGCTCTTTTTCTCTGAGGTTCCATCCTCTTTAAGAGCGGAAATTTAAAGATGACGGAATCTGTAGCGGCCACAGAGGTGCCGGAGGCATGAGAGACGAGTAACATAGTCGGGGTATCTTCCAGGGTAGGAAATTGAAGCAGCCTTGTTACATACTTTTCCGTGGCAACACAGGCGTTAACGGGAATGGAGGTGTATATCGGAGGTTGGTGACGAAGGTTTATATGGAGATGGAGGCTTTAAATAGAGAGACGATGGAGTTACGATACTCGTAAGTACTGCGGTGTTAATGGAGTAATATAAAAATGCATTTCTTTACTGGGCGTAGGATTAACACGCTACTCACAAGTGGCCCTAGCAAAATAGTAATGCACCCCGGCACAGTTTGCGTATATCACCAGGATGTTTTACCGTATTCTTCAATTACTACAGGTATTGCCAATTTCCTATTTTACGTTTCTTGAAAACAGAGTTTGCGTCTGGAGAAGTATATCATAATTATCTAAACTGTTAAATTCCCCCAGATTTTCTCTCTTCTACAAAAACTCTATTTCTTGAAATTATATTTTTTAAACATTTGTTCTGACTATTTTTCTGCAGATTTATCTTATCACATGCTCAGAATTGTTTTAAGTACTGCTTGAATCCTCCTACTACAAAATATTTAAACCACTCATCATGCAGGGCGTGACTTGCGTCGTCTCGTTCTTCATTGCACATAAAACACATTGCGGTGCGTTAGTGTTGGCGTCTTTACTTCCACAATACAGCTGAGTGGTAGAGAGTGGGTTAAAATTCTGCTCACCCGAACTATATGCAGTTTTCATCCGCGGTTTCAGCCACCTACTATAGACGACATTTGTATCGTACGTTCCCCGCGCGGTCAAATGATCCAAACCTCCCCTTACGACATGAAATGAAATAAATAAATAAATTTCTATTTCTGTATTTCCCATTCTATGTAAATATTCATTTAACAAGCCATGTCCGGTTAAAACATGTGTTAGATTGTTTCCCACCTCTCTAGGTTTCTATTTAACCGAGGACACTAATCCGGAATTGATTCATGTGCTTATCTGAAATTCATCCCATTACTTTTACCATCTCTACAATAATTTATTCTTCGCTTTCCACTTTTATTATTTTATTTGAACTTGATTTAAGTTCTTCCAAAAATTAGTAGAATATAAATAGATCTGAAGATATTAAAATATAGCTAAGTTGCTTTCATGACGTACATTGAACAATAGAATTGACAAGAAAACTATTATCCCTCATGAAAAATTTAAGAAGTGGAACATATTGAAGATATTAATGACAAACATAGGTAGAATTTGCAGTAAAAAGTTCCAGTCTGGAATTTTTAACTGAGTCAAACAGTTTTAACTCAGTAAATGCGTTCGTAATAAAGCGCTGAAGAAAATTTGAGATTTTATTAAAAATTAAATGAAAATTTCTAAAAATTATATGAATGAGAGGGTATATATNNNTATATATATATATATATATATATATATATATATATATATATATAGCTTTCTAAATTCGACATTTTTTGTTTGTACAATATGACTTACAGTGAGCAATAGAATTAACAAGAAAATAACGCACTGTGGAGTCGGAGACACAGAATAATATAAACAAACAAATGACGACCTAGATTTAACATAAACAATGGTGTGGAGATGATCAGTTCCGGAGAAGCACTTACTGCGATATGAAATATTTTACTCAAAACAACAATGGTTTGTAACATTGAGAGGGTGTGGGAGTAAACAAAGTATTGAAGTAAACGCCCCAAAAATCCTCTATAGAGAGTGTGTGGGCGAAGAGATAACAATTTTCGAGAGATAGTGACAATTTCAGCATAAGGACGATATGAACTCACAGAGCGACGGTCGACGAGAGTGAATTTTCGGAGTTGATGCGTCAAGTGTTCGATATCGAGGGTGAAAGAGGATGAGGGTAACTCGTTCGATAGGATGGTTCGTTTTTAGGTTCAAACGAATTCTCTTTTTGGTACATGAACGATAAGGAGGGATCTCGAAGTTTAGGATAAAGAGTTCTCGCTAAAATATGGAAGAAATGGAAACATTGACTTCATGTAGATTGAATCACATGATTCATCTTTCAAGCACTGGTATGGGCATGAATGTGTGTGAAACAAATCATTTTATCTTTAATTTTTTTTTAGGAAATAGAAGGAAATGATATTCATACCAGTAATCTGAAATTGTCGTGTTCGGTTTACTTGTTGAAAGAATGGGAGGAGAAGAAATTTTCTTTTGCATTATTTTTTTCGTAATGTCTTTGCTTCTCGATATCAAAATGTGAGAAACGATGCAATGACGAATCGCTAATTCATAAATGCTAGATCAAATTATAATGAAAGCTCACTTACAAAGTACATAAAGTCTTTTTAAAATAAAATAATTGACGGGAAACACAACTTTCATACTCTACGATATATAAATCATTATCATGTAAGTGCTCACTGCTCAAATTTATGCATTTGAGCTATTCAAAAGGTATTTGAAGAATTTTATTTTCCTACACTTAAAAAAATAATAATTTAATGAACACTTTCTTTTCTTGGACATAACTAGTGAACACTCACTAAATAGGTTTTTCGAGAAAACTCCCATTCAACAGTTTTTTTAATGCTAATACACTTGCACGTTCTAGGTGGCACTGGTGTTAGTTAATCTGTGGTAAGCGTAATGGGTAGCGAAGTTGTTAGTACATAACTCAGGAATTCCGGGTATGGTCCTCGGCTCGTCACCATTTTTAAAGGGTAATATTTAGTATATACATCAGCTTACATAGAAAAAATTTTACTTTTGTATATCAGGTCTTCCGAAGTATCAACCTAGATGAAAATGGTGAATAGATGTGAAGGGAGAATGGATTGAGTAGGGGTCAATACTGCTGTTATTAAAGCAGAGTATTCCTGGGTCGATTGACAGCAGGTCACCACTGTTTGACTTTTTCAAGTTTTCACTTATTTTTTCCATGTGTAGGTGCTGGGAAGTAATATATGAATATTAATACTATTCCATCATTCCGTTGGAATTTGAAAGAAAAAAAAACCACCTCATGAATTAGAATGGTATAGACAAAAATCATATCAAAACCTTAATCTTGCTCAATATGTCTTGCGCAAATTTGGAAACCGTGTCTGTGAATTTGCTTATGTCAAAATATCACGATATTCAAAAGCCCTGAAATCAGGAATAGCTAATGACAAAATTTACGTGCTGCATCGTAATAGACAAGTAGATAATTACATAATTTAACAACATATTTTCTGCCAAGTAACAAGTGACCGAGATCTTTACTTGTAATATATTTCATATGCATTTAGACATAACGAAGCATTATTTGCCTTTTCTCGGCAAAAATGTCCCAGCTGTAACTGGAAGAGCAGTCTATAATTAATACAGAGAAATCCGTGTACATTGCTAGAAAATCTTTTAATGTGTTCATGGGAGAAAAGAGGACAGTAAAAGTGAAACCTAAGTGAACAAACATCACAGAGATATGTGGACGAGATAGGACAATTAGATGCACGGCTTTAAATGATGGAAAACAGTGTGAAGTATCCTGGCGCTGAAAGTAACAAAATAATGGAGCAAAAGAGACCTTTATCCTTATATACATTATGTCCTTGTCCTTATATACTCATGAAAAATTATCTCCACATGTTATGTTTTCATCATCGTGTACTGTACATTTTATTTAGATTGGGGTATAAAATATTAAGATATCACTACTTCGAGAATTTTTACCCGAACAATATAACAAATTTCTGATAAAAACCTAGGTAGTGTTAAGGAGAAAATACATCCAATGAAATGTTGATACGCTGATACACAAAATAGCACACGGAATTTGCCACTACGGGAAAAGTTACATCACATCAACAGTTTCCATTAGAAGTTTTCTAGTTAAAAGTCCATATTCAGTCATAATGTTCCTGGTTTCGTTTCTGTAGTGGGATTCGTAGAAATTCAATTTCAACAGGTAAAGAATTAATTATTTTCTAGGTTCTCTCTTCCCTTTATAATAAACACGTCGACATTTTACCCACGTAATAACGCGTATTAGAATAGAGTATTGGGTTCCACATTAATTCAGTATTTACTTTCGCTTGGATGTATTCTTTTTTGCCCTAAAATTTAAAATACGTGTGAAATTTACATCAGAAAAATTGTAAAAAATATTTGTTTCCTGTTTCTATTTTAAATTATAATAGTGCTGTCAATTTATCCAAATATAGCGTACTTTCATTTTTAGTATCGAGGATAATGTTAACTTTTTCTTATCAATGCTTTCCAGTGAATTAATTCGACTTTTTGAAAAATATGGTGAGATGTTGTCACCTGGCTTTCCTTCCGTCCCAATCTTTGTCCGATATTCCTGAGTCAAGATTTTACATTAATATCTCTTAGTTTTGTACATGTATGAACGGAGAGCAACGTATGTTCATTGAATCTTAAATATGTTTAGAAGCGATTTTTTTATTCTGTAGATATTTCATTTCCTTCCGCAGCTGAGCGAATGCGATTGACGAGTGGGATAAAGAAAGCTTCCATTCTTACTGCGATCGTTCCTCAACGGTTTTACGTTTGAAGTTATCTCAACAAATTCATCAGCATCTATTCTCCAAAACGTGCTCGATTCTTCTTCCCGTATCTCTTCTTTTCTTTTTTACAGAGATTTTTGTGAGACTATTATTTTACATTGGCTCACTAAATCATTATTTCTATCCCCCATAATTTATATCGGAGGAAGCCACAACGAATATTTAATGATAAAGCAATTTAATCCGTGGAACATAAGTCAAATCTAAAACATGATTGCATAACACAATATGATGTGTTATACGTAAACGATTCGGTTGAACTGAAGCCGTGAGAAATTTATGAATCGACACAGTGAATTCTCGTCGAAACGGCAGCGGGCCAAGGAAGGATGAGAAACAAATAGATTCGGGTTATGAATGTATCATTCTATGTTATTAAACTTGCATTCTTACAATCGAAGTTGCGAAAAATTGCACGTATTGTTTAATTGATTTTTACTGTAATACCACATATTCCCTGTACCTCAATACATTAAACCCGTTTTCCGGTACCTATGTAATTCACAGGAAGGAAAATTACACAAACAACAATCCTGAGTTTTCATGGAAAAATGTTTGTTTTTATAACAGTGTTTATTTTAACTTATTAACTTTTAATCAACAATGAAATTGTACAAAACACAATATCAGAGCGTAGGCTTTTCACAATCGTGACATATATGCATGTTGGTGTGAGGTCAACATAAATAACTTTCTCGGATAACCTACCTCACTCGTAAATTATGCTTCTATCAACCATCAGCGTGAAATATGCTGGTATGTCTCAATAACCATTTTGGATCACAATAACAATGAATTATTAATACTATCTCTGAAATATATCGTAATGCATTTTGGAATCGTATGAATACAGTAATGGTTATCCTTACAAACCATTGAGTGATGTTTCTAAATTCTGAAATATAAGATCAGTCCCAAAAGTTTCAAGATGAATATTTCGAAATGAAATTTATTGCTTTTTAACTTACAACATCTTGAAAATATTCGAAGTTAATTCCTTTCGCATCTACTTATCGCTGCGACAGCTTCGTCCAGTCTGAAAAGACTTTGTAGAAAGCGTTATCGAGAATCTCTTCAAGACTCTTTTACCCCCACCAACGTCCCATGATGGTGTCCCTCCAATCTTCTCATCTTTGCTACCATTTCATTTCATTACTTCCATTTCATTTACTTAACATTAAGTACTTATTTTATTCTATCGTGACTCCTGTTAAGAGATGTCGGATAATACATCTTGTATTAAATTATCTTAAAAAGTATTTATGAATATGTTGACGGTTTTGATTCGTTTTACAGTCCTTAAATTTTTATTCTCTACATTAGGAGTTGAACTAAGGAGAGTTGCGTATCTCCTTATTATAAAAATGTTCAAAATTTTAGGTTTTAGCGCAATAATCCAATTCATAGTTAACAAGTTATGTTATTTCCTATATAGTGTTATTGAATTGACTTATTGTAATCTCATACTGTTGGTGTTTTCAAAAGAATAGACCTAAATATTCAACTACATGAATTGAAGAGTATGGAAAATAATTTCGATAAGTTCGTGTTCACTGTAACAAATAACCTCGAAAAGACATAAAGAGATGAAAAAAATTGCAGGTGCAAACAATACTATGAAATGGAGAGTGATAGAATGTATCTCATTTAATGGGGTATGACGTAATACGGCAAGGGATTGATTTTTCTGTTTTATTGTTATTCACCCTTTCCTCTATTGTTCAATGTCCTCATTTTCCCCTCTGTACATTATTTTAGGCATTGAAATAATTTCAGTCCGGTTCATTCAAATTGAGCACGTCCAATTTTGTATTCAACCGGAAAGAGGGAATGTAAAAAAAAATACTGTAATGCAGTATATTTTACAAAATTTGTTTCACTTTTGGATCTTTGAAATTGAAATAACGACAACAGAATCCCGAAGGGTCATATCACATCTCCATGTTATATTGTATTCAATATTTTATCACGAAAGAATAATGTTTCAGTATGCAATATACATTTCGTATTATTTCTATTACTATTCGGATTTCAAATAAAAGCAAATTATTCAAAATTACTGAAACTCGACGAAGGTTTAAAACCGTGTGTTATTTTTATTAAAAGCATTAGATGGTTACTGGTCGGTGATATTTTTATTTATTTCAGAAGGAAATTCTGGCCAATACTTAACAATGTTACTTGGTTAATTGGCTCCTCATCTGTAATGAATAACTTGTTATTTTCATACAGTTAAATCAATATTTACCAAAATAAGAGAAAAGTAAACACATTCTAACAGGATTCTACAGGAACATGGACTTTCTCTATATCTCTCCGAGTGATGATAAAAAGAAGGAATAGAACTTGTCACAACATCAGTTACAAACACTCCTTCGTCGTCACTCAGTTTCAAGCATCAGAAGAAAGAATCATTAATCATGAGATCAAAACTCAATCCCTGAACCGAACTATGCCCGTCATTTATTTCCATCAGCATTTTGACACGGTCAAATATTGGAAATTATAAAGTAAAACATCCTCTCTTATAAATTGTTTCCATTCATTACTGTCATTTTATTTTACTTTCATTCCAAACATTTTTCATTCACAAAATTCAATCATTGGTGTTTAATGGAATTTATTCATTGCTGTCAAATGTAAAAAAGGATGTTACGTAGCGTTAAAACACATGATAATACTCGTCAGTGCGCAAACGATAAATTTAGCATTAGTAAAAGGTTCAGAGGTGACCCAAATGATTTTGTCGATGGAACGTGTAAATGAAAACAATTTATCATATCCATCTATGGTAAACACGACAATATATTTTGGGATATCAATGCGAATATTGGGAATAATTCACATTAAATCTCAATATTTAACCGGTATTTTGAATTAACATTAAAATAATTTAAACAAATAAATAATCCTCTTATATGTGTTAAATTCTGCAGTAATTAGAAAATAAATTTGGAACTTGTATGAGAAGAAAATGAGAACATGAAAAAAAATTGTGGTAAAGGACTAACAAAGATAAATATGAATAGACGAATGCTTTTCTGTATATCCTTATATGTCACAGAATGACCATGACACATGGTAGATGGACTTGAAATGCTAGGCCCGAAATTTCAGGCTTCTTCGAATCGGCCCGAAATTCATCGTTCCGTCATCCACTAAAGTCTAGCTGCCGTACGAAAAGTTACCAAATTCGGGAGAACTGCCAACCTACTCAAGTGATTCCACCTATGTCGTACATTACTCCACTTAGTGATATTTTCATCTTATACGGTGTATTCACTACCATCAAACTTGACAAAATACCTCTAGGAGAGCCTATCCTTAAAATACTCGTATTTTATCCTTTGTAGAGTAACACAAAATTAATATTCCTATTAATAAAATACATTGCATAAATTATCCAATAAATCTTAATTTTTAAAACTACTTTCAAAAAATTTATTTAACGGTAGTCTCTTTGTTATTTCTATAGCGTTGGTACACCCATAACGTAGTGTAAATGCTACCAAACGATGATTTTAATATAAAAAAACGACAATCTGAGACAGTCCAAGTCATAACGAGTGTCGGAGTTTTTGTTCTAAAATATTGGTGGTGGCTGTCCTGAAACACCACTCGAGTCCGCTATCTTTGTTCTTTTGGTGTCCAAACTCTTGATAACTTGAGTATACCAGATGGCATTGAAAGCCAGAACCCTACTATGGTGCATTTTTCGCCGAGAATGAATGATACTCAAGGGATGTTTTACATACTGTATAATCATAGTACATGTCGTGTGAGGATTTTCGCCACCGAAAAATCTGTAGTCTTCGATCGGAATGGGATCAGCTCCCGGAACTACGATAACCAATCAAACAGGAACTACTATGGGAATTTTACAGAAATTATACATCAAGGAGAATGATAAATATCTTAAAAAGGGAAAATATTCTCATTATATAAGTCGTATTGTGTATTTCACACACACCCTTCAATTGTAATGAATGGGATCAGTGGTGACATTTCAAAATTTTTTGTAGAGGGGGACAAGCACTAAGTCCAACAATATTATTTATAGTATGTTATGGTTTGGTATTTTCAGAAAACTCAACTTGAAATCTTTAGTCGACATCTTTTTAGTCATCATTTTATGTTATTTGTGCATAATGTTTATTTCCTTAAAAATCTCCCACATAATGAAAATTCTAAAGAACGAACAATATCATTTTCTTGTGATGACACGACTAACAGCTAAGACATTATGCAATATAATAATAAAAGAAGTTAATAATCACAAGTTAATATGATCAGAACTAATGATTCACTGTTGTAGAGCAATGCAATCGGATCTGCGAAGTAATAAGCAAGTGACAGATCCACTGAATAGGTGCGAATACTTCCTCTGTTATCCATAGCCAGCTCCCCATTCATGAGAATCCAGTAGAAGTCAAGTCTTCCACTCATCCTTCCTACTCGTTCAACCATGAGCTCGTAACCTCTCATTCAGCCCGTCTCCCCACCGTCGTCTCCGTCCTGCTGTTGACCCGCAGTCTGCCGTCAGATCTCGATATCTTGACAGTAACCGAACTATTGGTCTATGGCATTCACTACAGCTCGCTCTATGGGATTGCACATATATTTTTAATCCGTTGCCACTTCCTTGCAATGTAAAATATATTACTAAACCAAACCAATTCTTTTTTTTCAATCATTATGAATCCACGACAAGTAAACTCATTACGAACCCAAATACTCTATGGAAATCAGTTTTTGTGAAAACCGAACCAATAGTAATTCTTTTCCGAACTCACTTGAAATTAAAACAATTTATCGGACTCTCAACCCGAACTCGGAAGTCTAGTGACGTCAATGTAGTAGACACAACCATGATGAAGGTGGTCTGTGACTGCGCCGTAACAACGTTTGTTCCTCGAACTAGCTCAGAGTTAACAAGTTTGAAGTGCCTCAAGATGTGTTTTTGTTCCTCTCACCAATTCACGTCACGCGTGGTTGGGGAACCATATAGTTTGGTGGATGGTGGAGACATTGGCATTGAAGGGCTTGCCAGAGGTGATTACGGTGACGCTGACGTGGTGATAGTGGTAACAATGATTATAGTGTTCTATTTGGTGAAGCGAGTGGGGAGAAATTGGAGGGTGGAGTGATGGCAATTCCTTGTGAAATTGAGACGAGTGTCGACAGCGCAGGGTGGAGATGGAGTGAACTGTGTGTCTCGGGGAAAAATGCTGAGATGGCAATGAACTAAGGAAGTTATGGTATGAGAGTAAAGACCTCGAGCTGGCGGAGGTTTCGGTGTTTACAAACTCAAGATGTCAAAGAAATCTTCATTGTCTTACAATGTCCTCGATCCAATTATGTATTGCTTGTCGAGTATGGAAGTTCGTTTCCTCGTAAATAAACTTGCTTTAATAATGGGACATAATTCGAGGTTATATATTACGCCCATAGTTTAACTTGTCTTTGGTTTTTGTTAGAAATGTGTGATTATTGTGAAACTTGTCAGTTAAATGCAGTATTTCGATTTGTTCGTTTTATACTGGGGAACTACGCAATGTTATGCATACTATCGACAGAAAAATTCAATAACTAGAAATGTTGTAAATATTTCTTTACTTCTCTGAAAGACCTATTTTAATCATATGTTATGCAATATTTTCGTGATTTTCAAGTGACCTTACTATCATCTAATTAATTTTATTCAAGGGAAGTTGGAGCAACTTAATTGCACTCTGTCTGAACAATTTTCATAGTGATTTATTATAACAGTCAATAATAATAATAATAATAATAATAATAATAATAATAATGATACAAATAATACAGATTGTATTATAATATGCAGAATAATATAAATTATATACAATATAAAATAAATATAATATAAAATAAATATAATATAAAATAAATATAATATAAAATAAATATAATATAAAATAAATATAATATAAAATAAATATAATATAAAATAAATATAATATAAAATATAAATAATATAAAATAAATATAATATAAAATATAAATAATATAAAATTATAGAATGTACTGCGACATCCCTATTCATACTGACAAAACAATTACTGCCAACAAACCCGACATCCTCCTCCATGACTTACAAGAAAAATCTGCATTTCTCATTGATGTCACTCACTCAGCAGACCACAACATCAATAAAACTGAATCAGAAAGAATATCCAAACCTCTGGCTATAGAGTACAAAGAAATATCATATTCCATAGATATCATTCCTATAGTTATTACAGCAAATGCTTTAGTAAATAAGAATCTTAGAAAACACCTTGAAAAAATTGGACTAAACTCCACTGAAATGATCATTAAAACCCAGAAATCGGTTATTTTAGAAATTTGTAGAATAGTGCGCACTGTATTAAACATAAAAGAATAGCACGGAGAGAGGTATGGTGTAATGGCCCCTCACTCATTATGTACCGGATGTATATCCGAGAAAATAATAACAGTAAATGTTTCGGCCCTTGTCACTTGCTTAGCATTTTAGACATATAATTTGAGAATGATAAGAGCTAAAAATTTGAGATACTTGATGTGTCTGCCAATATTTTACTTGAAGGTATACCGTAAAGTAAATAGCTGTAAAGTATTGGCAGACCTATGAAACTGTTAGAATGATTTTATACGTGGAAAGATAGCTCGATTCGTATTTATATGCTATGAAAATTATTGGGCAAATTTGATTATGGATTTAAAACCTGAGCATGAGTTGCTAGATGTACGTGGTTCATTCAGAGTGGAAAATTGTTTGGTCATTGTCTATATTCGAAATAAATGACCTGTGTAATCTGAGCAGGAGTTACACGTGCCTTCTAGATGTGTCTCGAAGCCCTAGAATACTAAACTCATATTGTTGTATGACTGAATAATGTAGATGCGGTTTCAGCAGGAATTAATTATTTCTGAATTAGTGGTATTCAGAGACGTGGAGAGTCAACCCATATGATTGGATTCGTGATTTCATAAAAATGAACAAAAATAATAGTCTAATTTCGTGTAGCGCTTAAAAAAGTTTTGCTTTGATCACGGTAGCATCATAAATCCGAGAAAAGTGTGTCTAATTTCTGTGGAAACCGTAAGAGATAAATAATGAAAAGAAACAAAAAACAATTATTCGAAGCATGAAACTGAAAAAAAAAAAACTTTGATGGGAAAATTTTATCCTTTACAAAAAAAAGAAAAGAAAAGAAAAACCTCAGGAGAGGTTGTTCTCTTAAAATTTGCCTTTTCTTAGTTAGGCTTCCTCTGCAACACAAATGTTTGTGTCGCGTGGAGGATCAAAGTATTATTTACATTCAACTAGTCTGTGTTAAAAGGGTAAGCGAAAAAATGTACGAAAAATTAAGACAATTTATTCAGACGGTGCGTGGACAAAGATTCCATAATATGACGTTGGCAGAATGAACTCCATAGTTATCACTCGTATATGTACGAACCTTAACGGTACTTCCGAATTATTTAAAATTACTACCTTGCTTGTTTAATGATTAGTTCAAATTCATATTTAAAATATACGTAAAAATCAAATAATGTGCTCTAAATTGCAACAAAAAACTACAAACATAAAATCACTTCTTAATAGTCGACTTTTGAAAAGAGTTGTTTGTGGAGATGTTCCTAGTTGAGAAATGTCTGTCAGAAGAAAACAAAATGAGTGCTACTGAGAGTGACCTCGCTTGAGAAACAAGCGAGCACGTCGTCGCGCAACCCTTCAAAGAAAATAAAAGCCAGCGAGTCTCATCCTTCTGCGCTTTATGCTGATGTTTCTGATTCAAGGATGTAAAGAGAGAGCGTACTCGTTTTTACGATGGTCCATGGAGTGTTAACTGAGGTCGAGAATTTAGATTACTCGTTATACAAGAAATTTTCTCTCGAAGAGTTTTTAGAATGTATTTTATAACTTTGTTTACGACGAAAGAATTCGTATATTCTGTATTTTCTTTCAGTTTCTGTAAAAATTTTCCTTAAAGAAAAAACAAGAAACTATATTTCTATTACTAAAGTTTACTAAACAAGGAGATGTGTCAAAAGCTCTTAAAACCTCTCTGATATGTTTCAACACAAACATTTGTCAATTCTCTGTGTTGTGTAAAACTATAGGAGGGATTAATTTTTTGTCACTTACTGCACGTTTATATTTTAATGATTTTTATGACTTTTTGTGTTTGTTACCGTTTATTATTAAAATAATATAACTTACGACATGTGCTATCTTTAATACTGACAGTATTTTCTTTAACCATTACGACACAAACATATTTGAACATCTTCTTGCAAGTAAAGTAGCTACAGTTGCCCCCTACTTTTTGCCTGAAAAGTGTACGTAATAAAATGTATAAAAATAGTTGATGTAATATGATATAAAGTTGTAAGTTGTAGTTTCGTTATCACATATTTTGTATGAACTGGAGCCATTTCGTCATGAAAATTGTCATTAAGTTCATAGTTTTCTTAGTCTGAAGATAACAGTCATGAAATAATACAAATTATCATTCCAATTACTAACCTCCACATTCATTTCACCACGTATTCAAGGTAAATAGCGGATACCATCGTTATCTTAAGGAGACTTCATTAACTCCTAATTCAAATAAATGTTTTTGAAGTAACACTGGACAAAAAATGTAATCATGTAACAACAAATTTACAGATGTAATATTACATTGTGAAAAGATAGGGAAGCTCACTACGTTGAAATTCTATTTGAGTTTATCTTATTTTCAAATACTCCATAATGCTTGACAGAAGAATTTTTTTTTTTCAATTCAATTCAGTGGGGTATTTTATTTACAATATTTACATTTTAAATTACATGTGGCGAGGCTTCAGCTCCTTTGCCTTCTTAAGTCCTTTAATGCCGTGAGTTGTGCGTTAAATGCCCTGGTATTCACTCTCAACGAATTTTTCAGTTGCGTCTACATTTTTCATAGTAAGGTTGATATTTTTATTTCCTGCTGCCGTAATATTAAATTTAGTTATGCATGGATAGAAAATTAATTATTATTATATTATAAACTTTTGGCATATTGAAATAGTTTCTTAAATCTGAAATAGGTGCAACTGACTAATTCATTGAGCACCGTTGGGAACCACGGAAAACCAACGGTCAGGACACAAAGACTGTACATGGAAAATATATTTACAAGATACAATATTTACAAAAGACATTTACAAAAGTATTCACATAAGACAAGAGTCTATAAGAATGATTACAAAATTAGTATTTACAAATAGAGTCTATAAGAAAAAGTATTTACAAAGTAGTATTTCTTCACCTGCACGAAGGAAGAAGTTTCGTAACCTGTAACATAGAAAGCAAAAAAACCGTCAGCATCACGTTGCATTTTACCCAATCATTATAATCTCCTTCATTTCTATCTCCCTTTTTCCCTTACGTATCTTTGAAACTGCCCCAAAGATTCCACTACAGATAATTCTGTTGTCACGCATTATATTAATTGCCAAGTTAATGTTTCTGTTTTCGTTTATAAAGCCCCCGTTTTGCAAAAAATTTCGATATTTTTCTGTTTGTGTACAGTGTAACAGGATGGGAATCCAATCTTCTTCCTGCTCAACACATATTGGACAAATCGAATGTAGATTATTTTTTAATTTTCGTAGTTTCCATCCCTCTAGTCGAAACCACCCGTAACCTGATCACGTCCTCGATTTCAGTGAGTTTATGTATGGTTTGCGTCCCCAGTGACCTTTGAGTGACTTTTTGAACCATGAGTGGCCTGTTGATCTATGAGTGGCCTTTTGAAGTATGAGTGGCCATTTGAAGTATGAGTGGCCTTTTGAAGTATGAGTGGCCTTTTGAAGTATGAGTGGCCTTTTGAAGTATGAGTGGCCTTTTGAAGTATGAGTGGCCTTTTGAAGTATGAGTGGCCTTTTGAAGTATGGGTGACCTTTTGAAGTATGAGTGGCCTTTTGAAGTACGGGTGACCTTTTTTCTAACTTGATCATTTCTATTTCTAGTCTGTACGCTTCATATAATTTATTTTGAATTACCTTGCTATCACTACTCTCAGGTGTGGTCTGCCATAAGTATTCCAGCCCTAAATTACAGATAATTTCTCTAATTTGCCTACTCCATTTACAGAAGAAATGTAGTATTCATTAGTATACCAATTATAATGGTACATCATCTGTTACATAAGAATTGCGTAGAAAGGGTTTGTCAAAGTCAACATTTGCAACTATGTGTATTCTCATTATTTTTTGGAACGAATTAATGAGATAAATGAATATTTAGAAATTAGAACATATTCGACATGACTACCGTTTAGAGAATCTTTGAATTTAATGTTAATGAAGAGTAAGATGTGTAAAAAAATCTTGTACTAATTTGCTCATTCTTGACTAACGCTTTCGTAGAATGGTATTTCACTGAAGGATGAAGACCATCATGATCCTGTACAAAAGCCTACATGACAATGACAAATTTCATGGTGGGTGTGTAGGCAACCACTCAATTTCAGAGTCATCACAAATCATTTCTTACCGACACGAACTTTGCGTCGTCAAAATAATGGACTTTGTGGCCATGACAGGTATATTTGACTTGAAATTCATCTTAGTCTGAGTGAAATAAATCTAAGAGACGGATGTTATAATAAGTGAGAAGTATAACGGCAATTAGTCTGTCAATGAAATAAAGTGTGTAAAAAATGAAGCTCAAGTAAAACCTTGAACTGAGTAGAAACTCGAATCAGTTTTAATACTTCGGATCGGAGAACAATCGTTCAAAGTTTTCTTGTTTCAAACATTGAGGTATTAATCAGCAGAAGCAACAGTACATTTGCTGTGAGACATTATCGTTGTCGCAGATACGCAAGTTGTTACTCAAAAATGTGAATTACGAGATCATAAACTTGATATCATAAACTTAGCAGTGCATTTGTGCATTGTCCAGGAAAAAAAGTAACCACTCCAGTTATAGGATACTTTACCAAAAGGTCAACCAACGACAAATTCATAATAAGACTACAACCATTACTCTGAAACTACGGGTTCAAATATTGCTATTAAGCTGAAAGATCTTATTTATTGGGTCGGGAAAACGTGGATATTGATACAGGAGTCTAAACACAACGTAAGAACAAACAACGCAAGTATAATTTTAGAATTTGAAAGAATTACTAATAAAAGATTGTTCACTCATTTACAGATTTATGAAAACAATGATCCTCAGTAGAAAATAATAATCTCAACATTCTTTATTTTTCAATATACAATAAAATAAAATTACCTTTTTGGAAAATACATGCATTATTTGGTTAACGTATAACAACGATATTTCAAATAATCATCACCTAAAACGTTATGTAAGAATTTTTTATATAAGGATAAGATTATGGATAATTTACAAAAGACGTAAGGAAAAAGATTAGCGTTTCGTCAAACATTCTGTAAAAAAATGTGATTTCACGGCAAAATATTTTACTGCCCAAGCGGCATAAGTTTTCTTGCGAACCAAAGAACAGATGAACCCAGATATATTATATAATATAAACAACTCACATCGCCACTGTCTAATAATCTTGAGTGATATAAATACTTCAAACAAGAGTTTATAAAGAAATGTTCCAAGTTTCAATAATTTTCTTCACAGCGAATGTTAGGACTCCTTTATTTGCTGAACGAGTAAAAAGTGTTTCTATTATTTAATATATATTATTTTAATTTAACGTTCTGTCAGAAATAGGTTAGAGAAAGTTTCTAACAACGCAAAACAAAATGTTTCATTGATACATTGGACGTATATTGATAATGCAGATGCTGTAAAAATTCATTAATGTACTACCTTTATTTTTAATTACCCCACTAGAGGCATTAATCGATTTCAGATACATCTTCAGGGTCCTGAGTTCCATTTGTGTAAAGAAAGCCCACAGTAAATTTCAGGTTTCAAATGTTTGTTGTGATTTTTTTTTACGAGAATGACTGTAGGAAGAATAATGCCCAGAACATTAGTATTACGTGCGATGAAGTGATATGGTTTTATTGATGCGTACGACATGTAAACTAGTGGTGCAAAACCGTTGCACATACTTTCTCATATACGTTTTTCCATCTGCAACATAGAGTGACCAAAAATATCGTAAAAGTAATTTCGTTGAAGACAGAAATTTATGTATTTTCACATCTGCAATGCGTTTGCTGTCCTATGTATTTTATCATTATCATATCTTTCATTTCAATTTTCGAAAAGTGTATTCTACGACTGCTTGGTTCATTTACACTGCTAAATATTATACAACCACACAGGGCACAGAGCTAGTGACCCTGCGGTGCGGGCGTAACCCACCTAACACGCTCCCTCCCCGCACCGGTCGACTGCCATGGCTCACAACCGGGGATTAGGCCTCCCCGTCATTTTTTTATTTACTTTATTTTAAAGATTTTAATACATTTCAACAGATTAATACACTTCATGTACATTCTCATTTAGCCATATATATATATATATATATATATATATANAGAAATTATTTTACTGCGTTTATACCAAACTCTCAAGCGAAATACCGCTAATGCGAATGTAATGCATACTAATTGCACTTTACGTACAGAAACTTTAAGCAAAATCGTTGGACCCTTTTTTGAAAAATATTCAAAAATGTACTTTGACCTTCATGTGAAGTGCCCTTTGTGTTCAAGTAAAAAGAAAATTGAAAGCACGTGCATATGTCAGAAGTAAATTCTACCCTAAATACGAAAAATGAAACCAAAATATTTTTCCGTTTGGTCAGGAGTGTTGCGCACAGACGGACGGACAGACGGACGGACCGGACGTACAGCCAAAAACAACTTTTTCGGAATCAGGGGTGTCCAAAACGGATATTTCTACAAAAATCTCATTTTCACGGGTACAATACTTTCTATATACTACGTATATGAAAAAGTAAAAACATTAAAGAAGCAGTCATATTTACTGAAAAGGAAAATAATTAAGGGCAACAATCAATGTATAGGTCTATACTTAATTTTAAAACGCAATATTAATTATCACAACATATTTACCAATTTAGAATGTAAATACGTATCAATTATATAAGTTTAGGGCAATAAGATGATAGTTACTGTAAAAAAATACATGTTTAATTCGGACCTTTCATCGAATATTCATTGATTTTGTATAAGAATATATTTTTGTAATTTAACTGTTGATTATGGAAGTTCTAATGTACAAGAAAACAGTTCGATAAAATAAAACTTGTATGTATAGTTGCTGGAAAAATATGTGTATTAGCATATACGAGAGTTAACGAACCACTACAGTGATTTCTGTAAGGTATATTATGATATGCTGTAAAATCACGACTTTTGTTATATTATTCTTAAAACGGTACAATTCTACTGTAAATAATGAGTAAAATCGCTGTAAAGTCGCCAAGTTCTTTAAAATTACAGCATTTTTGTAAAGTTATTGCACTTTCTGACTTTTTCTAAAACTGCATCAAATATAGTAAATTGCGGCATGTGCTAAACAGATAATTCTAACAGCGTAAATTTGTTCGAATCTGTTCATCGCTAAACAGATTGCACAACTTCAGATTTCAGAAAGTCAATCACACTGTTATAATCCCATCCTGGCCCGGGTTTTTCTCCGGTTTTCCTTCTGGTAGAGGCGGATTTATCATACAGGTTCTCTAGGCTTTGTCTAGGGTCGTGTTTATTGTAACAATAAATCGTGAATTTAGTGTTATTTCAATTCTTATGATTTTTAAACACTATACTCAGAATAATCTATAGTTCGATAATAACTTGTACATGTAATTTTTTGCTTAAAATTACAAACATATTGACATTCTATTAGTATTATAACTCGCAGCTAACTTTTTATCTTATCTAGGAACTTTTGCTGAAATTTTTGAATCCGCCTCTGCCTTAGGGCCCTTGATCGGAATTGATGGGATGGTCCCTTGCTTGCTTCCGGAGAGTAAATTAGTTTTTTTTCCTCCACGTGGTCATACGCAGTTTGTACTGTTTTTTGACAATAAATTTATTTATTTATTTAATAAAAAATGTCTTTATTTCGGGCGAGGCTCAGGCCATAAAACCTGCTCTTCCGACCATTTGCATACACGCAATACATACAACATACATACACAATTATATTTTAATAATTTATTTTAATAATAAAACATTCATACAACATAAAACATTAGCAATCTAGGGATCATCCCGGCATTTGCCTTAAGCAATCGACGGAAACCCAGAAAAACCTCAATTTGGATGACGGCTTAATAGCGAACACAGATAATACAAAAATTAAAACCTGAATAACACTAAATTATACAACTTTACATGAAAAAATACAAAAGAAATATTACATAAGAATTCATAAGAAATGACCCATCATATACTCTGTAATATATTAGAATTTAGTATACCTGTGCAATACTTTTTAAGCTATGATACTAATATTAGTAAATCACATTTGTAATTTAATGTGTCCTAATGAAATATTAGAGTCAATAATTCACCATGAAGATATCACATCACTGTACATGAAGACCTCTAAATACAAAAATAAAATGGTGTTTGGGCGAAGCCTTTTTTTCCCCTAGACGGTGTTTTCCGCTCTTGCGTGAGGTTTCCACTGCATTCCGGTGAAGTGTTGGTCGCGATGCACACTGATGAAACTCGTTTCATGAGACCAAATTCATTTAAACATATTATGATGTGCATACCGTTCTTGTCGGGGAGGATCTCTGGATTGCTTCGCAAGCCTCAGCATGTAGGCTTGCTTCGCAGTAAGATTTCCTCCTCTCCAAAATAAAATGTTTTAAAGTGTTCAATTGGAACAAGATTTATTTCTATCGTCGTAACGTAAAACAATGAACGACACCAGACGGCGGGACCAGGCGTAGAAAGTTCTGTACGGAATTGTTCGTGTAACTCACTACTGATTTCTGGCGAGTCGGTGGTCGGAGATGTCGTGTTGATTCTTGGGACGGTAGAATAGTTTCTGGTCGTCTGTAATCCAGGTTCTTGTACATAAGATTTCGACGTGATCTCGAGGAAAATCGTCAGCGTAGAGTTATTTCGTTGAGCTGGGCTTGGTGTTGAGGTAATCGGGCTGCGATGTGACCTTGACCAAGTTCGGTGCGTAGACTCTAGTAATCTGAATTCTGGTTTGAGGTAATCGGGCGGCGATATGACGAGCGATCTGTTCGCTGCCGATGCGTAGTCTCAAGTCTGAAGTAAGTTGCATTCGTGTTTGAGGAGATCGTGCGGTGAACGACTTGTTCTCGGCTGATGCATAGACTGATATAAGTTAAATTCTGATTTGAGGTAATCGGTCGGCGATATGACGAGCGATCTGTTCGCGGCCGATTCATAGACAGAAGTATCAAGTAATCAAAGTTCGTTGCCACGGGTAGGGGCGTAACACTATGTCGAGATTCATTTATTTAGAGATAAACGAAGGTTTCTGTATGCACGCGGCACGCGTGGGCATCAAGGAGTTTCTCGTTATCCATAATGTTAAGATTCTTTGGCGTCTTATGTTGACTCACTCGTACAAAGAGTGATGTCATCATGGAAACCAGTTCACAACATGGGGGAAGTTTCATATATATGTGGGAAGTTTCCGTATATGTAGGAATGTGTCCCTACACCGTGATCTATTCAATGTACGCTACATGAAACGTGCAAAATGGTTCGAATCGCGAATACAAATAAAGCTAGAATTAAAGTTCGAAAGCTAGATTTATCATAAATAATGCTAGAAGAAACCGAAGGGAAAATAATTGTTAAAGCTATACCATAGATGGATCAGCAACCGTTGGTTCCCATGAATTATTTTTAGTTCGCAGAGAAATCTTGGCTTTTGTTAATTAAAAAACAGATTCATTTTAATGATAACATTTGATGTCTGCTCTTCTGAATATAAATAATATAAAGAAACGACCTGAGTGTTTTGGAAACCATTTAATTTTTAATCACATTAAGGAAATTCATACGTCACAATTTAGGAAACAAAAAGTTCAATAACCGCATATAAATATAATAAATTAAAACTTTACGTTTTGTTTCTAATGTGAGACAACGTCAGGTGACCTAGATGATTGCAAGCGAGCGACGATTTCAATTCGAATTTTCTTAAATATATTCAAAATAAATTGTTTGTAAAAAATGCAGGTTGTTTCTCTATGTTATTTAGATTACTTTTAATATAAATGTGAGGTTTAATGAAATAGGGTTTTAGCTCTGTGTATATTGTCTTAGATGATAGCGCCTTCCCAACGGAGGTTCATGTCTGATCTCGTCTCCTTGTGTTCATGGACCATATCGGGATTCAGGGTATTTGGCTTACTAGAATTGCTCCTGTCACAATATATTTATTTAATGAATATAATCTGAGCTGCTGACTGAATGACCGGGGTGGAACCAAGATCGGGTATGGTTTGATTTCAACTTCCAGATTAACTCGCCAGTCCACTCACCCTGCTGTAAAATGAATACCGGTGCCAAACCGGCCAAGCGAGATGTTGCTCACATCTCCTCGGACCGACGCCTAGCAATTGCGGAGCTGTACTCTCTGTGAACCTTAGGGCCCGTTGTGCGACAGTTTGACTTTTACTTGACTTACTTGACTTATTTCCTTTTACTCCGTTTGTTCGGAGCATAGGACCTCCACGAAGTTCTTCCATCTGACCCGGTTTGGCGCCAACCTGACGACCTCCCTCCACACTTTGCCGGCTCTTCTGGCTTCCTCCTCCACTGTCCTTCTCCAGCTTGCTCTAGGTCTTCCTTTTTCCTTTGTCCCAGGGGGTTCCAACTTAGGGCTTGTCTTTCAATAGCTGTTTGTTCTTTTCTCAGAATATGGCCGATCCATTTCCACTTGCGCCGTCTGATAGTGAGATTTAGCGGTTCTTCAACTGCCATTTTCCAAAGTTCTTCATTTCTTATGACATTTGGCCAGAAAATTTTTAAACAATTTCTGAGGCACTTATATATGAAGGTTTGTAGTTGGTTTGATATTTTCTTGGTCACTTTCCATGTTTCACAGCTACATAACAATATTGCTTTCATGCTGCTTCTAAAGATTTTCATTTTGGTCTTCTGTGATATTTCACGAGATTTCCACACGGTGTATAATTTTACAAAAGCTGCGTTGGCTTTTCTAATTCTTATTCGCACTTCTTCTTCCGTTCCACCCTTTACTGTGACAACACTTCCAAGATATGTAAATTCTGTTACGTCCTCTATATTCTTTCCGTTTACCTGAAAGCTTTGGTTACTCTTCGTATTTATTCTTACTGACTTAGTTTTTATTTCATTTATTTTCAATCCGACTTGCTTGTCATGCTCTTCCAGATCTTGTAATTTCAGCTTCATTTTCTCAAAAGTGTTGCCAGCAAGCAAAAGTCATCTGCGTATTCCAGATCCTCAAGTTGGTCAAATAACCCCCAATTGATACCTCTTCTCTCCATTTCAGTTACCTTCCTCATTACACTATCCAGAATGATGAGGAAAAGGGTAGGGGAAAGAATGCAACCCTGGCGCACTCCTGCTGTAGATTCTATAGGTTCAGATAATCGACCTTCATGCACCACTTGACAGGTAGATCCCTCATAGTTTTGTTTAATTAATTCAATTATGCGTTTTTGTATACCATATTTGCTCATATAACAGTTTGATTTTAACCCATAAAAAATATCCCATAGCACGCGTCTTCTACCGGAAGAGAAATTCCCCTGTCATAAATCCTGGCAGCTGCTTCAACTAATTGGGTGCGCGAGGTTTAGCGTCTTCCGTCAATGACCCTTACATCCACTTCCTTTTCCGGCACGAGATGTTCTGGATTGAGGTGGCCATTACAAGAATATTTCTTTTATTGACGTAATATAATTAAATTTTAGACATAACAAGAAGAGTTTCAACTAATTATTTTCTACTTGCGCTCAGGACATACTCAGTAGTGTTTATTTAATATATATTTTTTGATGGTTACAAAAAAAAGTCACATAATTTTACACCATTACCAAAAAGTTGTTATTCTCTAGATAAATTCTCTCGCAAATTGAGTATATCTATATTTTTTGAGGCACCGCACAATATCTGAATCTGTTTCGATACTGACTTTCTTTTCGATACAATTTTTTAATATTAATTGAGTTTCCGTCACATTACTCGCGTTTTTCTGGTCGTTCTTGATTTTCTGATCGCAAATGATCGTTCTTGATTTCCCACGTTTCGCTGATGTTGCTTGTACGTACCCAATAAATGTTACATCATTGTTTACGTATTTTCTTGGACTTTAAAGCAGAACTGAAAAAAAGTACACTGTTTCATTTAGGAAAACAATGTGTCAATTTCTCTGGAAATAAAGAAGCTAAAAATCTTTTGAATGTGAAAAATGTAGACCGCTGTGACTACGTTAGTGACGAACACAATCAATATTGAACTTTTCACAGAATCACCGTGATAATTAGTTTTCAAAGTATTATTTAAACTCTGTGTGACAACATGGAGGACACTAGACTAAGTTAATCCCAGGCGGCAAGAAAGAGGAAAAGTTAAGGATCCGAAGAAAATCAGATAACAAAAACTACACCAGTGTGCCTAGATTGGATGCCGAAAAGAAACAAACAAATGGAAATAAATTACGACCACGATGTTAAACCGTCTTTTGCTTTTTAATCAATGATTGTACACACGATAAATGTCAGTTGAGATGATGTGAAAAAGAGAGAAAATAATTATTAGCATGATTTTGGTTAATGTTTAATATTGGATAATAATGAGTATTTGAATAATTAACAAAAAAATATTAGTCGTTAGACATCTAAAAAATGTGTGACCATCGATTGATTCATTTCTGTCTTTAAAAATTTGTCACATAAATTTTTAAAAAGATAAAATTAAAAAAAAAGAATGCAACTATAAATGGATTCTCCGCGTTAGTCATTAAAATAGTTTAATCAATATATTAATAATCTGAACACACACAAAAATTACACAAATACGATTATTTCAGAGTATTATTTAATTTGTCTCCTTTCTTACTTAATAAAGAGGTTAGCCAAATAAGGAGAAAATGACAAAATAAGAATAAATAAATAAGAATTTAAACTCAAATATCAACGAAATAAACAACCAATTTCAAACTACTATTGCTTTTGTGATTGTGTACATTTGTGGTTGTCCAAGGAGTTTTAAAACACGCTTTAAAAAATGAAAAAAAAAGTGTTAATATTTAAAGGGTAACGTAATCTGGTCGGTAAAACATGAAAACACCGAAAGACTGTACATTGGAATTCTACAATTCAGTAAGCGACCCTGTAGTTTTCGAGTATCCCTTGCAAACGTGAAGTGACGTACTCGTCTGAGAAGTTGTGTTCTGAAGCGCTCAGCTGCGGCAAAACCTCGAGTCCGGATGAAGTAGATTGAGAGGCTACGTAATATCAAAGGTTAAGTGCGTATTACGCAGAGGGCAGATACGAATTTCGAAAGAATTAGACAACGAGGAGCGTTTTATTCTTTACAAAGTTGCTTTTCGCGAGTGTTTTGAGTGTGGTGGAAACTTGTATAAAAATATTGACTTCTTAAACAATTGTATAACAGTTATTACAATAAAATATATTCCGAATGTGCAACAACTAACTTGAAAAACCCATCATCAAGTATTATTTTTACCTCGAACTCAGAAAAATATACGTCCACGCAAAAATAATCGTACAATCTAAAAACGGAAGGTTTATGATAAAGGATTATAATTTAAAAGTCCATAAAGATTTGTCTTTTGTGGTAAATATGGCTTCTTTAGCAGAAAAAATTCACGACGTTTTAAAATGAAAGATTTTTTTAGGAGTGTAGGATATACTGTTATTGCACAGTGTTCTTTTTTTTGTGGGGCTTTAGGGTAACAATGCGAGTGCAAAATATGTTATCTTGAACTTGTTGTTTTAGAAGAAGTCAAATGGTCAGGTATTAAGTTTCTTTTTATTGAAATGAAATGTTTCAAAAAAGGAATCTACAAAATTTGATCGTGAAATTAACGGAGGTGTTGCAAGGTATGTTTACACCCGAAAAAAACACATTTGGCCGAGATTCACAGAATATGATTATATTAAAGAAAACTCTCGCGATAAAATAATTTTAAAAAAACCGGTTCAAATATTTAAATGTATTTTTTTACCAAAAACATAAAAAATAATGTTCGTTTTCACAAAAAGAAGATTTTTTCTCGATTCAACCTTACAGTGGACTCAAGATGAATGACTAAGAACCAGCTCCCTAACAAGAAATGCGAAATAAAAAGTGGCAAAGCTAAAAACAAAACAAAAGAAAATCACAAAAAAGGGGAAGCTAATACTCGTGTATTTTGATACTTACCACTCGTTAAAGAAATTCATGACACGCAGTGTTTTAATAATGCTTTGTGTAACAAGCGTGCCATTCACGAACTGTAGAAGAATGACAGCGTAATAACAACTTAGAACAGTCTCCGCCAGTAGTGTACTACCATTAGCACACTAAAGCTCTAATTTTCCTTAATTGTTTTAGAGAGACTGTTTGAGTGGAACGTTGCATCACTTTAAACGTGCGTCACTTCGATTCAACTCGAGATCCCGACACAAGACGATTTAACTGAGCAGTATTCAATGTTAGAAAGCAATTTGCAATAATTTTCTCATGTAATTCTTATTGTTTTTTAAAAACAGAACATAGAACATGACGAATGTAATGTCATTTAGTAAAATGTAATTTAAACTTATTTTCTTATTACGTGAGGTATTCAGATAACACAATATAACCACTTTAGGCTACGACTGTATCAAATACAGGGAAACGTCTGTGCTAGGAACATTCATTTGACCTTCAAATTAGTCCGCATTCAGAAGTGTCCATAAGGGAAGTTCCATTGCACTCCAATGAACTGTAAACGTTTGTTTTTGAAAAGCATGTTTCCCATTTACTTCTTTTGTAGTGCAATACTAGTTGCACCTGTATGGGGCGGATTATTCGCGAGGTAGATTCTGGATATCCCATTTTCAGCAAGATTTTTCTCACGTTCCTTTCCATGACCCCAACAGATGCCATAAATCCCATATTCTTAGAGAAGGGAAAATAAGAAGGATATGTAAATTAATAATGGATGATTTACATGCAACGAACTGAAATAACACATGAAATGATATCCAATTATATCGAATATGAAACGAGCAGACAAGATAATAACTAGCATGAAACTGCAATATAACGTGTTACAGCCATTCAAAGTTATAAATGCTTATTACATATTCTGATGACTTTTGATCGGAAGATTTTCTGCGAATCGTTGACAAAAATATTGCATTTTATACGTTCTTCTGCGATAAGTACAGAATAATTTATCATAATTATATAATGATTCCTACGGAACGTGATACTATTTTCATTTCATGGTATTTCAAAGAACATTTTGTAAAAGTATAAAACTACATAACCTAAAATTAATAAAATTCATAACAATCATAAATTTATTGTCAAAAAAGCAGTACAAACTGCGTATGACCATGTAGGGGACAATAAACTAATTAACTCTCCGGAAGCAAGCAAGGGACCATCCCATCAATTCCGATCAAGGACCCTAGGGCAAAGGAGGATTCAAAAATTTCATCAACAATTTCTAGATAATATGAAAAGTTAGCTGCGAGTTGTAATACTAATAGAATGTCAATATGTTTGTAATTTTAAGCAAAAAAATACATATACAAATTATTATCGAACTATAGATTATTCTGAGTATAGTGTTTAAAAATCATAAGAATTGAAATAACACTAAATTCACGATTTATTATCACAATAAACATGCCCGTAGACAAAGCCTAGAGAATCTGTATACAAAGCCTAGAGAATCTGTATAAGATATCCGCCTCTACCCGAAGGAAAACCGGAGTAAAACCCGGGCCAGGGCCAGGATGGGGCTACAGAATTAATGTACAGAACCGTGCCAAAGTTGAGTACACATAAAACTAAATTAATATGAGCCATAAGACATCACAATCATGCAAGAAAATAGTTTTTGAAATTGTTATAAGTTACTTAAGAAGTACTACTGCAATGGCGTGATAAAGTACAAGACGGATTTATCTTTTATTAAAATCAATAAATACTTGTACATTGTAGAAGCACTGGTGCAGGTGGTAGTTTTTAAACGTGGATTTGAAGAGATTCAATTTCATAATATCTTTTATATTCTTGGGCATGGAATTGTATAGAACGATTCCCGAATGATACGGTCCTTTTTGGCAAAGAGTGGTTGACACTCTAGGTAGATGAATCTTATTGCTATTGCGAGTATTGTGTTCGTGAACGAGACTGTTTCGTATCAAGCAAGGGTGGGACTGCAATAATTCGGTCTTGACAAAACACAACCGTTTCATCCCTCCAGGGGACTTACATCGAGTAAGTACGTGTTTGGCGAACATGGGGCCCCGAGCTGAGTCTGCCATTACTTGTACAAGGCTCCTTCCTTTCTCTTTTCTGACCTACCTTGGTCACCTCTTGTTCTTTTCGATCCCGACGCTAGGGTATCTTTCATTTTCCTCTTTCTTTTTCTTTTTAAATAATATATGTAATGTTTTGAGATATGTTGATATTTAAGTTTTGAGTTGTAATTCAGGACGGTTTTTAGTGGGTATGGTTGAGTCATTCGGCGAGTCCCACACGCGGGAAGAGTCATGTTGGCTCTCCCTAGTGCTTAACTGAATTTTCCCTACCTATTCAAGTTTTTAGGGCTCGATGTCCACGAGCCGTAAAGCCCCACCGCAAAAAACACACAAAAAAAAACGACCGTTTCATAAATATAAATGCAGGGAAGTGTTAATATATTTAATTCCTTGAATAAAGGTTTACAAGCGTTTCGGGGGTGAGATTTACAGATTATCCGAACTATCCTCTTCTGAATTCTGAAAATTTGAATACTCTGACCGGAATTGCCCCAGAACGTAATGCCGTAACGTAAATGGGAGTAACTGTTTGCAAAATATACGCAACGGGAAATACGTGGACTAACTACGTTAACTAAGATTCGGAATGCGTAACACAATTTGCTTAATTGGGAATTGAGATCCATTTGAGATTGTCTTGAATATGGAGACCTACGAATTTTGTATTTGTAACACTTTTACAGAAAGAGAAACCTGGGGTAAAGATTTTGTGATACTATTGTCAAATGACGTAGATACTGTTTTGTCAGTGTTTACAATGGGACGATTTGCATGGGACCAAGTCGAAGGATTAGACAAAACTTTTTGAGCGTTGACATAGTAAATTAGTGTCATCAGCAAAAAGAACCATTTTGCAATCTGATGTGGATGATGTTATGTCGTTCACTTACAATAAAAAGAGTATAGGACCGAGAACTGAACCTTGGGGTACTCCGCAAGCAAGTGGCTTTGTTTCTGAAAGACAACGCTGAAGTATTTTATTTTTAGTATAGGATATTTCGACCTGTTGATATCTATCTTTCAAATAAGTGTGCTATTGATGTGGAAGTCCACGAATGCCTAAAGAATGCAATTTGGAAATGAGAATTCCGTGATCGATGACATCGAATGCTTTGGATAAGTGAAGGATAACACCCTGATAATTTTCTCTACGGTCAAGAGATGTGGTAACATCGTTTAAGAAAGAAAATATGGCGCTTGTAGTGGAAAAGGATTTCCTACAACAGTGTTGATCGTCAGAGAGAATGTTATTTTTTGATAAGAAAAACATAAATTGATCGTTAATTTTTACCAAACTCAATCTTCTAAAGCAAAGGCAAAGTACGTTGATAAAGCTCCGACAAATACGAAGATGGAGAGGATTATTCTTCATACAAAAATACGATTTCTTCATCAAAGAAGTAAAATTTTACATTAAACGTGTGGGACAACTTCTCAGACGTTCGTATCTTCGTGTCCTTTTCCATTCCCACAGCTCCTTTCTACTACAAATCTTCATACAATTAACACAACAAATACTCTGATAAGAAAAAACGGTGTTTACTTTTCAAGACCCCTGTCCATTCTAAAAATTTCAAAATAATAATGTGATATGCATTGCACAGCAACGTTTAACGATTACATATCTAGAAAATACGCTATTTTGACAAGTTGTTTAATATTTCTTTGTTCTTTAATATTTGTTAACTTGAGAAAGAATGTTTCAAATTCTAATATATCCTTTATGTTAATGGTTTTGCTTCACATGAAAAAAATATTCGATTACCGTTTTGGTATTCACGATCACATGTAACAAATAAAGAAACAATATTTTTTGTGCATTAGTATGATTTTCTCTTCAGTTTCTTCCTTCTACCAAAATCCCTCCCATCACTCCCAAGTTGCATCTCCCTTCCTTCCCTGTGACCTCCCTGCTCACTCACGCAGCACCCGTCCGCTCGCAGCAGCACCTGTTGATTGATGAGCTACGTATGAGCACGAGCTTCCCCATCAGAGTCTCGCGTCGGAGCCGTGTGCCAGTCTTCCTCCTGTGGTAGCACGTTTCTGCAGAATCCACGTCGCCTTCTCACGAATTACTCGGGTTCCTTCATCTTCGGGTCTTGTGACGTAGAAGGTTACGTGGAATCCGGGTGCGAAGGAGGTATTCGTTTCATGACGAACGAGAAAAATTGTGTGTTTGTTATCACATCAGGCATTCGTTCGTGTGGGTCATGTAGCAGGAATTTCTCATCTCTGGAGGGAGAAGGATGCAAGTATGTTGATTTCTTTGTGCGTGAATATTGTCAAAATGTATTTCGCCTCTTTGACAATAAATACAATTGGGATCAATACTATTACATTATTTTTGACATTATATTAAATATTATTAAATTAAATGTTCTCGAATAATAATTTTAATGTCACATTTTTAATAATGTCCCATTTCGATTGGGATCAATTAAATTACATTGTTTTACGCAAAATACTAAATTATAAACTTATTAAAATTATTATTAAATTATATTATGTCCTTTTTACAATAGTCTCATTTCAAAAAATAATAATCTTGAAATTGTGTGTTAGTTGCTCATTAAATACAAAATTGATTTTAAAAAAACAACGAAATATATTTCAGTGGTATGCGTCCAAGATATTCCTTTTTCATGCATGAAATGATTTTGAGAGAATTTTTGATAAAATGCATAATATTCAACTTTGGAACAATACTTCTCCAAAACCAGGCTTGTCAAGTTCAAGTCGAGGATTTCAGAAAACGCTATACACTATACATCATAAAGGAACGACTTAAGTGCGTAATATCTGCGAAGCAGTTCCTTTGTTACCTGCAATAATAAGAGTAAGTTACTGGTTAAATATTTTTGTACAAATATTAGCGTTTTTCCCTGTGCCGTTTTCTGTATTACCTTTGGATTCTTTAAATATCCAGGTTACGAAATTATGAGGGGAATTTTATGTGGAGATTTTATTCCTATTATCACATTTCTTCTTTGTTACCCACACGGTTTTGATAAGTGACTTTACTCCATCGGCTGATTGATACGCGACGCGTTGCAGGTAACGAATGAATTCTAATTCGTTTTCAGCGTTTCGATTTCGATGTTACCTGGAAACACAAGGGTGACTCACTAGGAAACTACTCGTGTCCCCTTGAAACCCGTCACGTGCTGGGAGTAAAGCCCTGGAGGTAGCACCCTCCAGTGCCTACACAAAAGTCCGAAGTGTGTTTTCTTAATTGGAGTCTCGCCTCCGTGAGGAGACTGCTAGGTGCCTACCGCGCTCACCTCCGCCGCTGCCACCTCGACGCAGTGGGCCGTTTCTCGAATCTTACCGGAATATAAAAGTTTGATGTTGTTTATCCAAATCAAATGATTCCACAACCCCTGTATACCGGTTTGGCTTACAGAGAAATGTAACACAGCTTTGGCAAATTACGACGCATCAAAAAACATAAATAATAGAATGATAAAGAACAAAAATAATTCTTCTTTGTTTCTTCAACATTAAACATTCATTTACAGACACTAACGCTATCATTGTAATGATCGAAAAAAAAAATCAAAGTGGGAATTACTTGTTAGCACTTAAGGTGTTTCGTTCTTCGTGGTGGAAGTATAATTGACTTAAAACATTCTCAGGGTTCATCAGATATGTCTTCAAAATGGAATACCTTTTTTAAGAACATGCTTGGTGATGAAAATGTGGTATTGTATAAAATAAGAGTAATTGCTTCGTTAAATAATATCTACACTGCTTTTGATGGTCAAAGAGAATGTGTATTCAACTAACACATCAAAATTTCCTCGCCCATGCCGAAGTTTTATGCGACAGAACAGTTGCTTACTGAAACACATTGTGTCTTGAGAATAAAATACGAGAGCGGAAACATGTGAGTAACGCTTCTTAGATATCTTACCAATGAGACACCAACCACACATAGATAAATAAGTATACACCTAGTTAATTGAAAGGGTGAGTCTTCCGTGACTCACAAATTAATTTGCCGCTAATAGCCAATTGATTTCCTTTAATCTATTTCCAACACTTCCTGACCATTTCCTTTAGCCTACTCCAGTATCGATAGTAGAGTGTGGGCAGTAAAAGTTCACGGAGCCTTTGGATCGTCCACTACTGTGCTTCTGTGGACATTACCTGGTTATTCATTGAATTGTCAGTAGACAATGTGTTTGTGGAGAAGTACGTTGCAAGGGGGTGAAACGAATAGTGGTGAACTCCGCCAATGCTCTAACCGGTTATAGGTAAACACGTAAGCCTCTTATAAATATATTGACTCTTGAAGTAAACTCGTAAGTTTTGTGCATTTCAATCGAACTTGGTGTCTTTTCCGAATCACGAATTTGAGATTTCTCAGGAAATCTATCCATTTTAAAAATACACAATAAGAACCAAAAAATGAAGGTAACTTAGTTTTGCGCATGCATTTGTGAAACAAACAAATTGTTGTGATAAAGAAAGAAAAAACTCATTAATTAGCAATTGGAAACCATGTAATACAACATTTTTCCGCTATGTGCCAAAATGATTCATTATCGCAGCTCTAAACTCTAAGCTCTATATTAATGTGTAGTTGTACAGTAGTAGTTTATAAAACTCTTCTATGTTTTACAATTAATGTTTTATTATTTTATTACGTATTTTACACATTCTTTTGCTTATGTATGTTTTCTTGAAGGAGCATAAAGAACGAAGACTGTTCAGTGAGACTACTAATGAATCAATAGAAAACACTTTACAATAAATTAGAAAAAGGTCTATCGAATTATGATTATTTTATGTTTTAATAAGTATTTATAATTCTTTGATTTTCGTTGGTAAGTTTTCAATTTTTTAAAATAAGGTTATTGAAACACTGAAATATGATGAACTGGATAAAATTGATCCATAATGTTATTACATTTTTTCGACTTCAGAAAAGATGATAACCTCACAGGAAATAATTATCTGAATAAGAGGAAAATCCAGATTTTAGTACGCGCGTTGGAGTCACTCATATTCATATACTTTTGTCGATACACAGTTAACGTATGTATAGTACAAGAAAATTCTTTTTGGATGAAGGATAATAATAAAGTCAGAAAAATAAGTCATTTTAGATCCAGTTTTGCCTTCCTCTCTGGTTTACTACGTCGTGACCCCTGAACAAAACATTAGAAGACTCTTGGCCTAGATGATAGGAATGCGGCTCCCGCAATGTGAACATTAAGAGCAGCGATTCGGTGGACGAGATGAAAGATGTATTCGTAAATCTCCTGCTGTGTGTGGCACACTCTTACGAAACAAAACTGCTGTATTGATGCAGCAAAATATGAGGAACAAAAATAACGGTTTAGATTCACCAGTTCATCTGTAGTAGAAATAGAAAAAAAACCCATTGTGAGGGCGCTGCCCGCTCAGCAATTGTCTCGGAATGTGTAGACAACTTCATGTGTTTCACGAATAACAACAGACCGTATTGATTGTGTTCACACCCTTCGTTGCTATTTTCACCTGAGAAAGTTTTTAAAATATGTTTTCTTAGTTACGTCTAGAAGTTTCTTTAGCTGCAATTCGCAGCAATCATTTATAAACGAGTTCGTTATTTTTATTATTAACTTCTCGATTTTTAGGTTATATAATGCATTAATTTGCTAGTCAAATTATAATACATTAATTTTTTTGCAAAACGGATTCTGTGAATTCGTTTACATTATAAAGTTCAGATCTACATAATATATTAATTTCTGGCAACACAATGTTATTGATTTCTGAAACTCAGCTTTGATTTTGGAATCGAAGATGAGGAATTAAATATGATTTTCGCCTCCATGAAAATATATGCTTGAAGCCACACAAAAACTCCACAAAATGATTGTGAATCAATTCCAGAATAGCTAAAATAAGGTCAGAGTAAAAATATCAGCGCAAAACTTACACCCTAGAATATATATACTTAAGGACATCGAAAAATTTTGTTTTCTTTAAATTTTAGAAAAAAGTTGTTTGATTATAAGAGCGACTCTTAAATAGGAATCAAAAGCGAGTAAAGCATTGTTTTCCTGATTGAGGACAATGGTTTCACAACCATTATTATGACATTGCTTCAGCATGAATATTATCAATTCAATATTTGCAATTTCGCTTTCCCAATTTGGTCGTAGCGTATTTGATATTTCTACGTCTCAAGGGAAAAAATGACATGCGTGCCTCTTAAGAGAACAGTTATAGTGAACTGTTAGTGGAGGTGTACAGGAAATTTACAAAATTCATTCATCAGTTTGATGGTTTAGGTAATTAAAATATAAGCACTTTCAACTTTTTCGAGCTCTCGTAGGCGAAAAGGAGTGTAAAATATTTTCACATTTTAAAAACATGAGGTTCTTGTTAAGTACCTCTTACTGTCATGATTCATAATATTATATACATAATGTAATGAATTTTCCAAAATAATTGGTTCATTCAGATAAATGCGACGTAGCCACGACGTTTAATTAAATATATTTGTTTAAGTAAAATGGAGGAATATCATGAATATGTTTGAGATACACGGATATTTCTTTTAATACTTTTGTGATTCAACTGTTATAAAAGATATTACTACGCTAATATCCGTCCCAAACATCAGATTTCCGGCGTGGCGATGTCATTTACAACATCCAAAATATTTCCGCTTTCTTTAAATAAAAAGTTTGAATTATACTACATTCTACTCAGTCATTAGTGATTCACATTTGATGGGTTTATTATGTGGTACATTTTTGTATCACACAGCTGTACCTCTTTACGGGGCGAATATGTAATCCAACGAAATTTATGTTACTCAGAAGAAACTGATTTTCCCGTCAGTCATATACTTCATACTATACTGGTGTCAGTTAAGTTATTGGATGAGAAATGCTTTTTATTTATAGTGCGATATCATATGTTGTGTGATTAAAGCTAGTCTATATCTAGTCTTCGGCGCATTTCCTTAGTACCCGTACGCTATGACCATTCCTTTAGCTAGTATTGGCATATTTCACGCGTTTTCAGTGCCAGTTTAGAATGGCCCTTAGCATTAGCAAGTTAAATTCACCTCTGCCTTAGGAACCTTGAGCGGAATTGATGGAATGGTTCCTTGCTTGCTTCCGCAGAATAAATTAATATTGTCCTCCACGTGGTCATACGCAGTTTGTAACTGCTCTTTTGACAATACATTTATTTATTTATCATTATTGATACATTTAATAGATTTCGGTTCATTAAGTTTCTTAATCAATTATCTTTTCCAATCCTGTCGATATCTAAGTACATAGTGGCGCACTGTTGCCGCATCTTTATTCTTGGCTATGACGCCATCCCATTTGTATTTGATCTAATTTGTAGGAGCTAGTACGGACCTTCTGAAGAACATGAAGGAGAGAGGATACTTACGCAAATTCGTATAGATGAGTACCAACACACAAACAACTTCGGTTATGCCATCGTACATTTTGCTGAGACGAAGAGTAATATTATTTGTTCCGTGCATTGGTGCCATTTATTGGGAACACTGAGATTTGGCGGTGCACCAAATTAGTGCATAGCAAATGGGCTGTCAAAACACTGGCTTTTAAACGACTATCTGTGGTCAACATCGTCGCAATTACTTCCTCCCGACTTTCTACTACCTTCATTATATCTACCATAATTACTGTTACAATTACCATTATAAACATCGCTACCACTGCCGCCACCTACACCACCACGCTTCATCCAGCTTCTTCACCAGAGCCACCTGCCTTTTTCTTGTAAAATTATTATTAATAATAAATAGAATCTTATATAATACAACTGTGAGGAACACCGAAATAGGTATGAGTAAGGAAAATGTGAAGCATGCTATATTTAAATTAATTACTTATGTAGAAGGTCTATCGAAAGGGCTGGGAAAAGTATAAAAAATGAAGAAGTGGGTATTGCATATAAAAGAAGCAATAATATTGGTATACAAGTGTTTAGTGAATTAAAACAAAAGATTGAGAAAACTGATACAAAAATGTTGTATCTAAGGCAGATTTTAATGTGATAAGGTTAATTTTGGGCAATCCTTAAAAGGAGATTCAAACAACATCTGTATGATCTTAAGAAGACTCAACCCATGTGTGCTTTAGCAAAATATGCTTCGGCAAATCAACTTAGTTTTTATTTTAAAAATGCAAAAAATTTATATGTTGAATACAATTACAAAAAGATTAGTTAAAGAAATGGTTCACATCATTAAGTTAAGTGATAGAACTTGTAATAAACAAACTGATACTGACAATTGAAGTTAGATGTACAAACATATTGTTGACAAATGGGTTGGCAGCAGTGGTAGGGTTGTTTCGTCATGACTTAACTCATGAATTGCTTTTCCTTACCTATACCACGAAGATTGTAGAGATTTAGTGGGTTGTATTTAGAGTTTATGGCTGGTGGTAATTTATGATAGTGTGGTTCCATATCATACAGGTATGTTGCGTTGTATTATAATAAGACTTTTTGGGTATATTTTTGTAACAGTTATTTCATAGTTAGATAGTGAGTAATCATATGATATATTGCATGCGTTAATAAGGTGTATCAATGTTGTACTAGAAATAATGCAAATTGTGTATGTTCTTTGTAGTCCTGATGAAGACAAAATAAATTGCCGAAACTTTGGCGTTGTAAAAAGAATCTTTTATTGATGACCAACCCTCGAATATATCGTTCCGTTATATAATATATATTGGTCAAGATCAACAACATAATATAATTATTTTGTTAATTAGAAAAGCATTATTCAGTATTTTAAAGTTTAGTGTAGTACGGAAGAACATCAATAGAGAAACGAGAAATATTTTACTATGAAAATGTAATGTTACAGCTACGTACTCAATTCCACATTTATGAGTAATTGAAAAGTCTCATTGACATCTTCAATGTTCACAGTTACTCGCGATTCTTTTTTACTTTTCAACCAAGGAACATTGTAACATTCGTTTCTTGACGTGCGATGAAATTCTCTAGGGACCGATACACGCCCATCTCAGTTGGATGGTTCGTTACTGAACTCGAACGGCAGATACGGAGTTATGATACCTTTGGGAACGACTCATGTCTGCCTTAATTATGCAGCGATTTATTCACTAATTTTCTTATCTCGTTTCTAACACACGTCTTAAGGGAAGGGACAATCCAACAAGGAGGGTGCTGTTCCTCTAAGTTATGAGCATTTCCTTAAGTTACTATGAACGTTCCAGGCACTAGTCAAGAGTGCACAACCATCTATGAAACATTCAATAATTTTATCTAATCTGTTTATATCACAATAATAATTGTAACAGAAATTAATGAATTATGTATTGAAAAGTACGAATCATTAAATACACCGTTTAAATAGAAACACTGTATTTGAATTTTGGTCTCTAGTTTAACTAGAGTTCTCTAGTTGTGAAACTTTCTCAATTGTCCAAAAAGTCAAAGCAGATTTCGTTGTTTTTTTCTACATTAAATTCCTGGCAGGGGATAGTTTGTAATATCAATATCAATGAGAGCTACATAAGAATTTATTAAGAAAATAATCCGTGAATAAGAGCCCATAAAACTTGGAGTTTTTAGTAAAATATTAGTCCCGAAAGGTCCAAATTTTGTCCGACAACTTGCTAGATAATGATTCTGTTATTAAAAATAAAATCTTTAATTAAAAATAATTTATGGTATTTCATAATAGTCTAAGTCGTCTAGCCGAATAGAATCAATACATCACGGTGCATACTGAGAAATAGCTGACACATTTTAGTTTTAACTTATTTTTGAGCAGTTTTCAACCAAAATTATTCATAGGAAATTTTTTATTTTTTTTGGAGTCCTCTTTTCTACATAAATTCTCGAAGTGTTCGATAGTTATTTGTTCATTTCATCGGTTAAATTTCTCAAAATTGAAAAATAAATAGCCTCTTTGAGAGTTGTGTCCACAACAGCAAATGCGACTTGAACTGTAATTTACTCGTCTATAAGTCGGTAAACGCAAAATTTTCATTAGAATTTTATGTAAGTCTTTTCTTTCGATGAAACAAAAAAGTGCAGTTAACCGGTATGGCCTAGACGTTCATACTACCTTTAATAAACAACGCCCTAATATAATCATGTGTCATCCTACTAAATAAATTTATTGTGAAAAAAGTAGTTATAAACTGCTTGTGACCACGTGGAGGAACTTAATCAATAATTTACTCTTCGGAAACAAGCAAGGGAGCATCCCATTAATTTCGATGAAGGGTCCTAAGGCAGAGGTGGATTTAGCATTTCAGCACACTCCTAAGATAAGAATAAAAGTAGTTCGGTCCATGTTGTAATATAACAATACCAACAAATTTGCATTTAATTAAATACAAAAAACTTATTTCACAAGTAAGTAAGATTATCAGGGAAATATTGTTTATAAATCGTAACTATAAAAATTACTCTAAATTCGAGATTTATTATTTCAATAGGCAAGATCATAGAGAGCCTGTATAAAAGAAATCCGCCTCTATTTGAAGGAAAAACCCGGACCAAGATGAAAATGGTATAAAAGAGGACACGTAAACGTAAAATCTTCAGCACCCGAAAATACACGAATAATGTATGTGGTCAAAGGAAACAATGGAGAAGTGAGCCATTCTTTCCAACACAATTACACTCATTTTCCTATATCACCCGCTTTAGGGAGGTGCGTCTAGAAGAGCATTGCAATTCCTCAGCCAAAACCACAGACATTTCATTTTCCAACTCCGACTCATTCAACAATTAAAAAAAAAATGAGTGGAGATAAACTGAATTATCTTTTTTCTAAAATTATCGGAAAACTTTGTCTCTAGTAATCTACGATGAAATGTTTTCTTTTCGTAAATTTCCTGAAAGCTCCAAAGAAACTTTATTATTACGGTAGAAAACTTGACTTACTTTTTCTCATTTCCGAAATGTAAAGACCGTTAAACCAAATGGGAAAGTTACAAGATAATTTTAGCAATCAACGTCTTCCAATTATCGAGTTAAAATTAGCTTGTTTTAATAATATTAGCTTAGGAGAAAAATCAGTTCCGAGCAAAGAATTTTTTAAAGTGCCCCTTGTTTGATCAAAATTCATTTCTTAATTAACTTCTTCAGAGACTATTTTTTGTGGAATAAAGGAGAAAATTAAAGTACTATAAATCGATAAATTCAACCTCAGCTTAAATACCCGAAGAACTAATCGTTAGGAATTCAATATAAGTGCTTGAAGTTTGAAATTATCGAACATCCCTTATGGAGTGTGAGGCAATCTTAACATATTAGCTTGTCTTTTCAGCGTCAATAGAATTTCGAGAAGTATTTGTTGTGAACTCCTAAAACACTGAATTATAAAATTTAATTATCACGATTGGAAATAATTAAATAGGAGTAATATTGAATTTATGTATTTACTTCATCTCCTCTCCACAGTTCCTACGGCTTTTTTAACGTGCAGCAAAAATTCTGTGCTGTACAAGTAAGTATTTGTGCAGTACGAAACCCTGAGTTGTGAAGCAAGGAAATTAACTTTTTGTTTGTTACGTTAAATGGAACAAATGTAATGATAGTAAAGAAATTAATTATGCTACCGGAAATGAAATTAAACTCACTATATAATACATTAAAGACAGTGAACAATATATGTGCGTTTTATTGCACGTTGAATCGATACTGAGAAATCTTACCAGGAGGAAAAAATCTCTTGACATGTGTAAACAAATGATTACTTAATTCCTTATTTAATAACGAATCATTTTCAAGCTCTAGGGAACCGCTAAAGAAACGTGAGAGGCTAGTATGTTTATAGCATTAAAAAAGTTTCCTCTTGAAGGACCGGAGGGGGAAGGGCGCCAGTATTATTGTGCAATACGAAAAAAATCATTTTAAAAAATTAACAGATTAATAATGAAAAGTACGAATACTTAAAAAAATAAATTAAACGTTCCTTATCGGAGATTATTGGTCACGCACGTTTATGAGAAAATCAAGGAATGTTTATTCTTAGTAAAAAATCTATTTCACCTCTTTTCACTGTGTAGAAAATGATTTTTTATCCCAGGAAAACTGGAATGAAGAATATTTAGTATATTAACCTTAATAATAATAATAAGAAGAAATTTATTGTCAAAAACAGTACAAACTGCTTATGATCACGTGGAGGACAATAAACTAATTTACTCTCCGGAAGCAAGCAAGGGACCATCCCATCAATTCCGATCAAGGGCCCTATGGCAGAGCCAGATTCAAAAAAATTTAGCATAAGTTCCTAGATAAGATAAAAAGTTAGCATAAGTTCCTAGATAAGATAAAAAGTTAGCTGCGACTTATAATACTAATAAAATGTCAATATGTTTGTAATTTTACGCAAAAAATTACATGTACAAGTTATTATCGAACTATAGATTATTCTGAGTATAGTGTTTAAAAATCATAAGAGTTGAAAAAAACCACTAAATTCCCGATTTATTGTTACAATAAACACGCCCCTAGACAAAGCCTAGAGAACCTGTATAATAAATCCGCCTCTACCCGAAGGAAAAACGGAGAAATAACTCATTTGATTAAGAGGATGTGCCAACAAATGCGTAAAAAATATTTCACTCTTCAATTTAATATTTTTGTGAACGTAACAACGTAGCACCTTTAATCTGCAAGAATTTCTTTTTGATCCAGTATTGCTAATTGTATATGCTGTCTATTGATCAGTGAAGGACACTCATTGTTAATAAAATATAATTTTTAAAAGAATAAATAGGAAGATACAGATTGTTTCTATTCAAATATTTAGTTTTATTATCAAAACGTGTGAAAAATTGGCATTGTGAATGTGAAATAACTAGCTTTAAATTTTAATTATACTCAATGATGATTCAATATTTCAAATCATCTCAGCCACTTAACTGCAGTCTAAACGAACTTCTGCCACCTTATCCTCACATTGCGAAAACTCCACCATCAATAAAGATGTCGAAATATTACCCGCATACCTTTTGACAGAGTAAAATATGATCTCCACTTGGTCGCGACAAGTGTAAGCGTAGCAGAATCAATTTGAAACGTCGCCCTGATGCCTGGCATCCACTTGTTTGCATGTGGAACACGCGGGAGACAGGTCTGTGGTGTCAGCGCAAAAAATAGATCACACAATCCAGTCACCAAGATCGTTGTCCTCTGGTGGAGTTAAACGTACTGAATGGCTTCGCGAGGGAAGCAAATTATTTTGAGAAGGTGTTGGACATTCGGTTTAATTATGAATATTAAATTAATCGGGATTCCAATCAATGTTGATAACGATTATGAGACACAGTTGAAGACAGAAAAGAAATCTCGAGTGTACCCCACTCAACGTTCCAATTATAATTCATACCAAAAAGTCAATAGAACTAAAAACCCCGTTTTACAATAAAACTGTAGGGGAAAAAAATAACATTTCTAGAAAGAAATTGTTAATATTAAACAATTATCATACCCGTAACATATTTAAAAGATTAATCTCTTTAAACATATTTATCCTCATAACCTTACATAGTACACTCCTGAACAACATATTTGTTCATTCAAGAACAGTATTATTTTCCTCATTAAATGCTTTACTTTTGCATTGTAGGCGGATCTAAAAAATGGCTCCGCTAAAATTTGAAAATAGGCTCTCCAGGAGATCCAATTCGTAAAGATCCTAAGAAATCTCTAATGTTTTTTACGTCCGATTTCAATACTTCCCTTATACATTCTTTATAATCGGAAATTAAAAATCAAATACGTGAAAATACTTCCTAGCGGAATACATTCTTCTTTCTAAAATTGATCTGTGCAAAACTCATAAATAACTCAAATGTGGTTACAGACGATTATACATAAATGAGAAACGAGACATAAGTAGCTTAAGAAAACAGTAAAAAATATCTAATCAAATCTATTGTAGAGGAATAACTAGATGACAAAAATTAACGTCTGTGCATTAGCTGGGACATCGTGAAGTCGAAGAAAAATATCGACGTTTTCTATGTAGCCTGAATTAGACGCGCATAAGAGGGAAATGTATAATAAGATGCAATGCACCTATTTCGTGCCATGGAGCCCAGAGCTGTCCTCAATGTTGATTTATGAGAAGAAAACAAAAAGTCGATTATTACAGAGAACCTTGATAATATATACTTTAGAAAGGCCTTTAAAGAAATGAGTTATTTGTAGACTGGTTTCATTAAATCTATTTAAAGTTGGACTCCCGAAGTCTTATGTTCAACTAATATTAATCAAATTTTCTTCGTTTATTCAGAATATACATCATAAGTGGTATGCGTGAAAATTTCACTTTATAATTGTTGGTAATATTATATACAAATACACATTATTTATAGACCAAACATTTCTAACACATGTTTTCCTAAGTTTTGAAGTAACTTAGGATTGACTTGATGTTGTCGATATGAGGTGAAGATGGGGAGAATGTGTCCAACTATTTTGTGGATGCCATTAAGAACTAAAATCTGTTTTACTTTTTTCTCCTTAGAAAGCGCGATAATGAGGGTGTACTGCTGCAAATAAAAGATATGCATATCTAAGAGCAATGATTCATCCTTTCGTACTCCTACTTCAGCTTTGGAAACGTATCTCTGTATCTTATATCTAAAATTTAGAAATAACGCCAGTGGATAGCACTGCTTGCCATGCGAAAGCATTGGAAGCGAAAATATGTGGAAACAGATACGATTGTGGATACTGCTTTCGCAGTAAGGCGCTTACGATGTTAGAAGTTAGAAGTTTATTAACCAATAGATATACAAAATAATATACAAAATAATATATATCTATCCACTAGAGGTAATGAAACCTGTGTGTGGACGGTTACAAAGAAAAATCTTAATAACTATAAGAATTTTAATAATTAATAATAATTAATAATTAACATTTCATTTTAAGACTGAAAACCATAAAAGCCATAGTAAAGTTGATAATAAGAAATATGGATAGAAGGTACTGAGAGATTTTATTAAGAGATTAAATGACTCTTAATTTTGCTATCCTCGATAGTCATAAGCCAATTCTTTATCTCCTTGTTGTTCAATGTTTCATTATCAGAAATTTTTTTTGCAGATTTACTTACATAGTAATTCCAAGATTTTATAGCAACATAGTAGCTCGATCTCTTATATAACTCTAAGTTTGTTTTTGGTATTACAATGCTTTTGAATCTTGTTTTGGAAGAGGATTTGTCATTTTGTTTTGTGAGTTCATTGCGAAAATGAACAATAGACTGATAAATGTAGTTTCTCTTGGGGTCATACATTACTTGATTATCTAACCTGATTTTTTTAACCAAATTTTCAATGGATTTCTCAAGTTTACCAATGTGTTTTTTAAAAGCACCACCCCACGCTATTATACCATAAATAAGAATGCTATTTACAAAAGCATAATACAATTTTTTTAGAACTGTATCTTTGAGATGATTTAGTTTATAGAAAATATAATGATAAAATCTTAGTCTATTTACTAATGACTGAATATGAAAATTCCACCTTAAATTACTATCAAAAATTACACCCAGATATTTGTAGTTATTGACTTTAAGAAGATAATCTTGCCCTACTTTGACCTTAAGAGAGCTGGGTATACTATCTCTATAGCACCCAAAAGGCATATACACAGTTTTTTCTTTATTTAAAGACAGCCTATTTACAGTAAACCATGTATTAACAATATCTAATTTATTATTGATATCTGATACTGCACTATCCCAATCACCACCTGTACCAATGATAAGAGTATCATCAGCATAAGCAGTGATGTCATTGATCAGATGCAGTAGATCATTTAGAAAGATAATGAAGAACAAGGGTCCAAGGATAGAGCCCTGCGGCACCCCAATCTCAATTTTCATGGCATCACTGAGAGTTTCATCTATCTTAACATATTGCTCTCTATCAGACAAGTAACTTTTCAATAAATCAAGGGGTTTTCCTCTTATACCAAAACTATACAGCTTATTAAGTAAGATCCCATGATTCACCGTATCAAAAGCCTTCTTCAGATCAATAAAAACCCCTATTATGGAATTATTACTATTTAATTTGTTATATACCTTATTAGTTACTTCAGCTAGGGCATCATTTGTGCTAAGGTCTTTTAAGAAACCATATTGTTTGCTAGATATAAGTTTATTCTGTATTATAAAATCATAAATTCTCTTGTGTATCAATTTCTCAAAAATTTTAGCTATATTAGATAGTAAAGAAATAGGTCTATAGTTATTACAGTCAGCTTTCGACCCTTTTTTGTGTATTGGGACAACAACTGCTTGCTTTAGTGTTTTGGGCCAGATTCCCATTTGAATACAGTGATTAAATAAATGGGTCAAATGCGGGGATAATATCTGAATTAGAGCTTTTAAAACTTTTGTATTAATCCCATCAATACCTCCACCCTTAGTCTTCATTTTACTTACAATGTTTATGATTTCATTTGAGCTAGTAGGTAGTAGGAACAGACTATTTTTAGGAGTACTTGTTGAAACAGTCCCCTTATTACTCAGTGCAAAGCCATCATCAAGTCTTTGACCAATACTACTGAAATATTCATTAAATGTATTTGCAATTTCTTTTTTACCTTCAACTATCTTATTCATACATGTAATATTTTCAATTTTATTATCTTTCTTCTTCCCAGTCCCAAGTCTACTATGGATAATATCCCAAAACTTTTTAGGTTGATTTATGCATTCATTGAATTTAACATTATCATGTAGTTTTTTAGACACGTCAATGACTTTGCACAGAATTCTGTCATACCTCTTATAATACAGTTTTAGAGCATCATCTTCGCTGTCCCTTGCCATTATATATAAATTTTCCTTATTCCTAATTGACACCATTATTGCACTTGTTATATAATCTTTTCTTATTTCATGCTTAGTCTTTCTTCTGATACTCCTGGTAGCTTCACTAACACAATATTTAATTTTGTTAATCAGGATCTGTGTCATTATGTCAGGATCCTCAGATGTGTTGATTTCATTCCAATCCACACAAGAAGATACCTTAAATAGTTTCTTATAATTGATGGCACTGTAGAAACTTGAATGCTCAATTGCACTTACACAAGAGTCTTCTATTTCAAAAAACAGTGGGTAATGGTCAGGTAGTACCATTTCATGTAACACCGCTTTTTTCAACATATTCATTCTGTAATAAAAATTGTCAATACAAGACTTCCCTCTGGGATAGGTTATACCCTGGAAAGCTGGCAAAAAACCATGATCCAACATATTAGTTAAAAAATTTTCATCTTCATCTTTCAGATTTAGCAAATTAATGTTGAAATCACCCACTATAAGGTGATTTTTATACTTTGTACGGTTGAGAAAGACTATGCAATCCTGCGTAAATTTGTCTTTATTTACATTATGATTCCTATAGATACCAGTTATATATAGGCTTTGCTTTGTAGCTTTCAGCTCAATTTTAATCGTAGCAAAATTTGTACTTCCCTGTATTTGTAACAAGAAGTTGTGCTTCAATCCGTGTTGAACATAGATTAGTACACCATCAGATTTATTTACATTACTTTCATTGTAATATGACTCGTAGTTCATTAACTTAAGTACATTTTGAGAAACAATATTCCAAGTCTCAGAGCATATAATAATATGTGGCTTGATTTTGAGTTGATTAATGTAAACTTCGAGTCTATTCAAATTTTTATTCAAACTTCTCACATTCACTGCAAGTATAAGTAATTTATTTGTAGAAAAGCAGTCATTCAGTTGATCCATGCTCAATACCCTTTTCTCTTCTTCTATAGTACCATTTTCCAGTTGGAATATAGAATCATTTTGACAATCACTGGGAAAACTATTATACGTTGCATCACTTTGTTCATTATCCATTGTTATAAGAAAACAATTAATGATCCTTAGGTATTGAAGGTTTTTTAGATTTCTTTATAGTAGGCTTTACTGAGGTTTCTATAGTTTTCCTTTGCATAATTAGGTATCTAGGTATATCAGGTGGCACTGTATACTCAACCGAATCAATGAATTTTGACAGCTTTTTCTTCAAAATAGTGCATTTGTCAGTGTCTGAAGCTTGATGATGTGTATCATAGTGTGTATCATATTGATCATTCGAAAATGAACAATTAGCACAGCTAACAGTTCCAATTTCAATACAAGAATCCCCTTCATGGGTCCTACTACAGATAAAGCAAGCAGCATTATTTCTACATTTGTTGTGATTATGTCCAGGTCTAGCACATTTTCTGCATATGTTTACATCAAGTATGTCAAAACATCTGCATAATTGGTGACCTATGAAAATCCTCATATTATTGTTTTTCAGCTTTTTATATGCATCAGGAGATATTTGAACTATCCCTGTTCTGCTATTATGGCTACCTTTAGGATCTGAACAGAAAATCAGCTTGCATACCTTATCGTTACTAAAATTTCGAGCATTGATATCCTCTTCAAGTTCATCATTTTTCATGTCATTCTGTATATTAACTATTCTTATCTTTGGTTTGCTTTTCTCCTCTAGTGCAATACTATAATTCTTACCTAGGTGGTTCTGTAGCTCAGAATTCACTTTTTCAATGTCACCTTTGTTCGCACATTTAACTAATACAGTATTATTATCAGTGTTCCATTTCACTTTAGTTATAGGTAATTTTAGTTTGTAGTCAATCACCTCATTAACTTGTCTTAGTACTTGCTTATTATCCTTTGTCTTCTTAGCAGTTATCTTTAATTGAGGAATAATCTCTTTGAAGATTTTGTCACTTTTGTTGTTATCTTGTTTAACTATATTAGCAAAAGACACTTTTGGGATGTTTACTTCTGGAATTTTCTGCTTATATTCATCTAGCAATTGTTTTTGCAGTTTATTCTTATCCATAATTTCAGCATTTAACTGTCTTAGAAGCATGTTTTCTTTCTTCAGTTCAATTACCTGATCCGTGATCTCTTCTTCAGAAAGTATTGTAGCATTATGTAGAACAGAAGTTTCCTTCTCAATACTTTCAGCCACATCATTGTAGATCTCTCTACGAATTTTATCACGTTCATAGAGTTTTATTTCAGTGATAATTTGGTTCAGGTCCTTATCACCGATAGAATGATCCTCATTGGAGGTTAGGGTTACCTCTGGGTGATCCTGGCAGATGATAAATCTATTTGAAATAAATTTAGCACTCCCTTTGTGATGGTCTCTAATAAAACAAGAGCGACAGTAAACACCCTCACATAGTATGCAGATCAATACTTTCACTTGTCTTTCTTTGTGACATTTAAAATATTCAGCCTTATCAGGCGGCACTTTATCCGCGTGCGCCATCTTACGCCATCTTGATGTATTATGATTTAATTATTTTGTCAACGTTGTGCTGGTAGTTTGTTTTGAATTGTAACAAAAATGTACAATATGGTGTACCATTAAACTAGCTAAATAGTTTTCCATCATAAGATATGAGAATTATGTGCGCATTATTCCCTCGGATGAAGCAAGAAAGTATATCACAATGGCATTGTTTGTATTAGTCTGTTGTACAAAGAGGTGTAGGTATTAAGGAAGTAAAATATGAATAGAGAGACACTTCAGAACGTGGACACGGTTGTAAATCCTGGGCGCTTTTTGTTTCAATATGGAAAATGTCTGAATATGGAATAGTTAAAATACACGAAATTATACTTTTATATGAAGGAATATTTTATTACCGAAACGTTCGGTTACATTTTTACAACTTAAACGGGAACGACAAGTTTCTACTGGTTTTATTGAATGTTTTATAATAAAATAGTATGGTCAAATATGTAAAATTATTGGTTTTTATTTGCTCCGTGTATATTTTTTTGTACTGTCACCAAGATGTATTATATTAGGGAATAAGTAACATGAAATTCCATCCTGGCTCCGGTTTTTCTCCTATTCTCCTCCAGGTAAGTGCGGATTTTCCTTGCATGGGGATCTCATTGATACCTCGAATTTTATTAATCTCGAATTTTTACTGCACAAATATCTACAATTTATTTTGAATAATAAATGAATAACAGTATTTATTAAATATATTCTTTTATAAATATTAAATCTGTCACTGCCTTGGGTCTTTGATCGGAATTGATGGGATGGTCCCTTGCTTGTTTCCGGAGAGTAACTTAGTTTATTGCCCCCCACGTGGTCATGCGCAGTTTGCAACTACTTTTTTGATAATAAAGTTTATTATTTACTAATTGTGACGATTAAGAACAAATTAATTAGAAAACACATTAGTATGTTAGGTAAGAAAGGAATTATTGTTCCCTTTACCTTTAACTAGACCATCTAATCCAACCAGGAATTGACCATCTAATCCAAAAGATCTACGAGAGTTCGTTCATATCTGCCACCTCCGGAATCCCGTCATAGCGTCGATCGTTGGCGTCTATCATAGGGTCTAATGACGGGCCTGTTCCCTAAATTGTGACGCTCGCATTAGCGAAGCGATCAGATTCCCTTAAGCACATAAATCTCGGAAGCCGTTGCGACAACAACACGCTCATTTGGTTTTAATGTATCGTTCCTCACGCTCTCATTAAGGAGCCAGGGAAATTTATATGGAACGCCTCCTGCGGCCAGTGGCTCGGCATGAGCGGAGTATGAGGTTGCGAGAAATGATGTATCGAAGCTCACGACAGGGTCCTGCTACTGTTGAACGGAAGCAACACCAGTGCTGGGACAAGTGTCGTGATAATTAAATAAAACGAATGTGTGATAAATTAAGTTATTCGATATATCTACTGAAATATTTTACCATACATTTTAAGATTCACTTTAGGGCTGAAAACATTTTTCTGTAGCCGATATCTTGGACAGTACCTTGCGCGTGTTAAAGTTTAATTCAAAATTAAAGTAATGTATTTCTATTTCACCTCATCGAATGTTGGGATCTTATATAAAGTATTTGCACGCTAACATACAGGCAATGCATTATATGAAGTACGTAATTTTATTATAAACTATGACCATATTTGAAATCAAGCATATTCAATTTTCGTCTATAAGTTTCTTTTAATTTGGCAATTTCTAATTCAAACCCTGTACATGAGTCCATAGAAAGAGAAAATGTTGTAATAATTTGACAGAAAAGTATATTGGCTGATTTTTATTTCAATTTTAATAATTTACTCATCTGTGGAAATAAAGGAGATCTGAATCTTCCACCTATTGGTTTTCAAGAGTGTAATACAATCGTTGCCATTATTAAATTTAAATTTTATTCAATCCGCACAAATTACTAGCGAACTTCGTTTTTAGCATATTAGGAAAGAAATATTTATTGTCCAAACATAAAGTAAAGCTTTGAATTTAAATAATTGTTTCATTTCCTTACAAATGAATGCTAAAATGTGACGTAATGATGGTATTCTACAAGCTGAGTGTTGTACAAAATCGTTGTAATTGACGTGAAATAAATTGAATTTTTAGACCTTAAAACCTACTCTTCCGCAGTCTCATTTAATCTAAATACGCAAATTAAACTGTATTAAAATAGAAATACAAAAAGAAATTACACTTCGTTCATTATTTCTTTTTTGGCGCACAATCGTTTAAATTAGAATTTCGCTATATCAAACAACAAAAATTGCAATTACTTTCTCTTACACAATTATATATTTTGAATAGTATCCCCATTAGTTCCCTTCTTCTGAGAAGATTAACAAGATGATTTTTTAATTTGTTTTTTTTTACGCTGGCAGTAAAATTTAGAACAAATGATAATAACTATCTATAAAACTACAAAATTTTAACCTCTTACTTCATAAATATCAATGATCGTTTTTCTTGTAACATATAAGTTTAATATTCTACATACTAGTAATATAAAATATATTAAACTTTCTCAAGTACTAAATGTTGTAGAGAATATTTTAGAGATGACTTAAGGCAGTACTGGCGTAAGAAGAATTAAATCACTGATTTATCTTAAATTGGCGTAAATGAACAGAGTAACTTTTTTAATTGTGATTTCAACTTGAAAAACATATCTCACCGGCCATTGGAAGCAGATAATTATAATTATAATTGATGATGTAATACATTGCGTCTTAGGGAGGAAACACTTATTTTGAAAAAATGTCCAACTTAGATATCATGAAAGTGATGGAAGTTTACTTTGATTTGTAGTAAATGTTTAGTAGTATTTTTACACTACTTTTATCTATATATGTCAGCGGACATTTCAGAAGGATCTTTTACTTTTTTCGAAGTGAGATTCATGAATCACCAAGCCGTTTACATGCTCTTGTGTATTTCAAACGATTCAAGCGAGTTCCTGAATATTATCTGTACTAAACTATTAACTGACATATACAAATTATATTGTTTTATCTTCATTATTATTCATATTTTTGTTTTGAAATAATAGACATTAGAATAGAAATTATGAAAACAATTATACACCTGAGTGATTTGACTAACATGGAGTGACGGTCCCCCCTAAAGTTGGTCAAACATTATTACGCCTCAAAAACGTAAACAAACAACCAGAACTCATTCCTCTACCTATCTCCCCACTAAAGCTAAAATTCGCCACACACCGTTATATTTTAGAAACCCCTGCCGCAAGCACGACTGGCATTCCAGCAGGAGGAAGTGAGTGGATCCATGGGGCCGTGCTTCGTTCATTTTTTTCTCCTCCGTCGCACGTGTCGCCATCCGGTCGCGAGACGCTGCTGCTGCAATCGCGTTCCGATCTGAGTGTCGAGGTGACGGCGCGTTTAACGGCTGCCAAGATGTCGGCGGCGGCGTCGCGGCGGGAGGGCAACCAACTGCTTAGGCGTCGCTCGTTCTCTCACTCGTCCGAGCGCTCAACTTGGCTTAGGCGGCGGCGTGGTGGTTGCACAAGCGGTGGAACGAAACGAATGCGCGTCACCTCAAAGGTCGCGAGGACAGATGCTCCTGCTGACCGACCTTCACCGGGTACAAGGGTCACGAAGGCATGCACGGAGCACGGCCACTTTGATGCTCCACCTGATACATATTTTCAACAAATAAAATTTATTATGAAATCCCGCGGATTAACCTGGAATCACTGCGACAGAAAAAAACTATATCTACCATTGGAAGGCTCCAACACTGTAGACTCTCCAACAGTCGTACAAAACGAAGCATGTAATCAACACTGATACACGGACGAACAAAAATAAAAGATATTGAAAAACCTGCGAAGGAGCATTCTCAGGACTGTATTTGAACCAGGAAACAGAAATTAAAGTAAGTGAAAACAAACAATTATTAAGCAACTACTAAAATTCAAAAAACAAAAACAAAAAACAATCTCAATAATGTGTAAATTAGTCAGTGATATTTATATTGACCTATCTAATTCAACATTTGGGCTATTGTAAATAATATAAAAAATTTGTTTTGGTTTATGTTTAATCTGTATCACACGAATTTATTTTAAATATATTTTTTCTAAAGAATTGTTAGTCCGTTTATATGTAAATAAGTAAAACACAAATTTATAGTGAACACGACAGGAAGTAAATGGACAAAGAACGAAAGAGTATTTTTGTACAGTGAACGAAGGAACAAATATAAGAAAATTTAGCAAATGGACAGTATAGAGAATACAATATAACCAAATTGGTGAAAAGTGATGTGCGTAATACATTTTCAATAGTGACTAATGCAAAGTCCATTAATTCATAAATTCATTAAATGACGAATTATATAAATTACAATAATTGAATTTATTCACTACTCTACTCTGGGAATCATCTTGGCATTTACATTAAGCTCTAAAGAAAATACTGATGAACCTCAGTTACGATGAGCGCTAAAGGCGGAATACAAATATTATACAACATACGCAATACATTTTAAAAACAATCCTTATTACCATAAAAGTGAAAGCTCACTTATCGGAAATTTTCTATTCAATTGTGTTTCCTCTAAATCACTTGGTACAATTTGGCAGAGAGGCACTGTAAAACAGATATTTTCATTAGGGTGTCGAAGTAATAAATTTCATGTGCTCTAGTTTTATTTTATTGTGATTCGAGAAAAAAGAAACAATATTCTAGAAAGTATTAATCTATTTTATGGACTTCAGAGAATATATTGAATTTTTGGCTTTAAAAAACGTGTAAAAATTTAAGATTCATTCTGTATTTCCTAAATCCGGGAAAACATAAATTTACTTATAAGGTTTCTTGCTGTTGGTTGAAATAAATAAATAGTAATAACACATCATGAATTAAATTATTTGCTTAGTCGCTTTAAAAGTTGGAAGAGTTTAATTTTGACGCTTGGCAATGTTTAGATCTTGTCGTGTTATGATTCGATACTGCTTACAAAGCGAGAGATGAATTTAGTGCTTCCCATGAAAACGATCGAACTGCAAAAGTTGCAAGAAGACAAGACCTTGACGTCCACATGAGAAATACGATGACACAAACAAGCTGAAAGAAAAGCTGCCGTGAGAGAAGCAAGAGATACCGTTTGATGTATATTTTTGAAATTTGGTGAAAATGTGTGAAATGGTAGGGAAGAAAAAGAATTATTTTTATTAATTATGGAATTTCTACTCGTTCAGTCTTGCAAAACACACAAAATGTCATTATCAGGATATAATATTTGCAATTTGCAGTAATTACATGAATCTGAGAAATAGGAAACTTTAATGAATCGTACGTCAATCGAACAATAGTAAGTAATCCTCCGATGATTAACTCATCTCCCCATAACGACACCATGCGTATTTAGATGTTACGGAGTTTTGCCGTTGTGTGAGATATCTGTCACGTATATATTGCAAATATGGAATTATATATAAAATTTTCACTTTATGATACGTTTTATGTTCTCATCTTTCAAGCTACGTTATTTTTGTTCCGTATTGTAAAAAAAACACATTGTGTGATTGTTGAAGGAATTCTATTTTTTTGTAAAAGATACTATTTTGACATACTTTCTTTGACAATTATAAATTTAGAAATAAAAATAGTGACAACTAATTATGCTTATTCTATGAGATCAACAAAAATTACTGAAATTAGATATTTATATTACAATTATTAAAAGTTAATAAAAGCAAACATATTTGGTAACTGCTTGATTGTTTTACCTTTGTAATCCTGTTAAAATACCAAAATGAGTGTAATAATTGACCAAAAGGAAGAATTTGCTTGATTGATGTTGTAGAAATACTTTTGTTCGTTGTATCCCGAAGAATGTAACGGGACTCTCCGAGTTCGACGTCGCAGTAAGATCGTTATACAGAAGTAGAGAGATTCCAGTGCACTTAACACACATCATCAATGGTTGAGTAAGAACTGCCGAGAAAACAAACAAACAAGGATTTCGAGATGAATCTATCTCCTACAAAGTGCAACATGGCCCAAAAACGTCGGTGTATTACGCAATTAATTGAAAAAGTTTGACATTTTGATGAAAGCCACATAGTGACAGTAGTTTTGTAGATGTTAACTGTTATAATTCTGCTGACGGAGGCACTAACGTAGGCACAATTGCTCGGAAGTAGTAGATTTCATCATATTATTCGTTTTTACAAGAATCTGAGAATCGGTTGAGGAAAAGACTGAAAGAAAAAAATTATTACTTAAGGACAATTCGTAGTGAACTGAAAGGATTAAGAAACGTCCATTAGGGAGACGCTTGATGATATGATGAATTTAATAGAATAATTAAAAATTAATTGGTTATGGTTTTCAATTTGTTGCAAAAAAATTACACATTGGTGATTTCACAAGGTTCAACTTACTGCGTTTGTGCTACAATTGGGTATGTCTAGCTTTCATACCGGTCTTCTGTATCAATTTCTCCTCAAGTCAAACATGGTGATGTAGTATATTCTTTTCTAATGTCAAGCTTACCTGTAGAGATTGAAGAAATACGCACGCATGCTCGCGAAGACCACAGTCAATGGTCCGGAACGAAGGAACTTTTGGGAGAGGATCGGAGTGATTTAGTGACCTAACACTACAAGGCGTTGCGCAAAGAATAGAACATTCATTTGATCCGAATTTTAAACTCTGTTCTGAAAGGTCAAATGGCTGCGGTAGGTTTAAACTTGAAAATTATATCAGAATCCCGCAAACATGAATGCAATATATTTCTTATAACTGCCACATTAACTGAAGAACCGGAAGAGTACAAATTATGTGGGTGTGTGCATAATATGAGAATTCCTCTTAACGTTTTATGAATAAAAAATTGTCGCAGGAGCAGAAAATTGACATGAAACGTTCCATTATCCTTACATGCTATAATTATGTAACATCCTATAATTTATTCTTTGGTATCCCTTTGTATTTTTTTTACTTTACGTAAGAGGACGACTCTAAAAGATAATGTTGCTCTTACAACAATTTAATGATTCGAATTTTAATGATTGCATATACTATTTCACGGAAATGCGTCATTTATGTGACGAAAAATCGATTCATTTATTTCATGGAGGTTGAAATCTGATAATGCACAGGTTCAGTTTCTTGGGTTTTCCACTACCGTTGTGGGTTGCCTAGCAACGCCCGTTAAAATATCATTACTCTGCCGAATTTTTAGAAGAGCATGACTTTTCCATGCCTAAAAACACGTATTACGATCAATTTCAATTTTTTCCATCCATATTTTAGATAAATAAAAAACAATCACGACGTTAATTGTTTCAAATAATGAGATGATCTACATTATATTTGAATCGAACTTTGGGGAACTAAGAAATAATTATTTTCTACAAACGCAGTGGACTGAATGATGATGTGATTCAGTGGCGTAACTAGCACCCTGTTCACACGGACATAGCCCCGGGGTCCCCAGGCACATGGTGACCCCTACATCTGGAAGTGATATGGAACCTTCTTCATGATTTAAAAATTTTGTGATCTAATCATAATATGTAAACAAATATAATATACAATTTTATTTAATCTTACAAATTTATTCATATTTTTTTAAACCAGTGCAAAGGTTTTCATGCTCACAACTTCAAAATGGTTTTATATTGTGTGTACAGAAATTTGAGTTGAAATTCCAAGTACATGTAGGATGAGGTTCGGGTTCGGAGGACCATAAATTTACAGGTAAATTACAGAACACGAGGAAGGTAGATGAGGCGTGTTTATACCCTGGACTGCCAACAAATAATTTAATGACATGATACATGAAAGTTCAAAGTAAAAAAAAGAATGCTAAACTGAAGTTCAGGTGATACACTGAGAAGAGTTGAGACGATCCGTTCCTTCAAAGATTCAGCTCGGATGACGTTGGGTCGATGTCGAGCTGATGGTTTTGAGTTGATGTGCAGTTGAGGTTGAGTTGCTGATCGCTTATCACGTGGCGATTCAACGGGGTATCGAAGCCCTCACGAGATAATCTTCAGGTTGAAATAATTCCCCCTGCTGTCGCCTGGTACAAACTGAAGGGGAAGTCGTCGCCATGCTTGCCGAGTGACGAGAGTACTAAAACATATTTGATGTTGACTCCTCGGACGACTCTTGCAGGGAGAGTACCCACATGTCGTGGCTCACCTTTTTGGAGATTCGCGCTGCTCGCGGTCGATCGATAGCGTGCCGTCACAGATTGACCGTATCGATTGTATATCTGGGTCGATGGCATGGTTATTACGTAATTTCAAGTTATTCTACATTGTTCTGGCGGGGAAGTGCAGCCTAGTGGATTCCAATATAATTAATAAATGATTATGTAGTTAATGAAGCCAGTCATACTATGTCCAACCATTTCATCCTCTCAAAGGCGTAAATTTTGAATGAACCTATGAGGTTTGCAGAAATTGTTCATGGAAGCTCAACAATCGAGAGATGTCACTCAATTGGCACAAAGAGCATAGAATCCACAGATTATTCACTTGCCTAATGATACGATATCTTAAAATGTCTGAACATTGTGTATTCATTGGCACATTTAAAGGAATCATTTGCAGTTCTCGGCAAACGAGATTTACTAGTTTTAAATTGTTTTGCGTTATAGTCCGAGAGCCAGCGTCACATGTCAATAATTTCATATAGATCAAAATACACTTATTTCATGTGTTCTTAACGTAGTAAAGGGAAAGTCGACTGTCAGCCGGACTGACTGCAGTCCAAATAAGAGGCTACACACTTGTGGATATGTAAAAAATAACGTTCTTGCGTTTTATTCATACCGCTTAAAAGCTATTTGGGGCGATAATTTAGACTACAGAATGTCCAAAGACCCCTTCTGACTTCCATGAATTAAGTTTTTGAAGTGGTTTACCCATCGAATATGAGTTTACACGTCATTTGAAAAACAGTTTAGATCGCTTAGCTATAACATTTGCTGAAACGAAAGTGCATGATTTGAAAATATAAATGTATTATTATATTTATTTTACAATTACATAATTAAAATATATGGTATGTAAATATTATTAAATTGATTACTAAACAAGTACTGAGATGTATTTTTTACTTTAAAATTCATAAAATATGTTTCTAAATTTAACTACATTAAAATACTGAAACTATGGACACTATGAGGCCCGGTGCCTCGACTCGGATAGTTACGCCACTGATGTGACTCCTAAAATATAATATCTTCCGTCAACAACGTTTATCGCTGTCTAGAGTTGCATTGCCTGAGGTGTCGACAATGGTTCACGAGTGCCAAACCGCAAAGAGTGCCGCCATTTGCTGAGGTTGCGCGTTTCGCCGCTGCAAACGCTAGAGAGAACGTTCGTAGCCGTAAGGTGTGGAAAGTTAAGATTCTTCGTTCCTTGAACAAAGAGCGACTACCGAAATTGGCACCTTTACGTGCGTTTCAGATATTATGATGATGGCGACGTAGGAATTTCGTGAAACTAGTGGATAACTTTCACAGAGATGATGATTTGTGGTCCACGTAAGTAGGTGTGAGAATGGACACGTTTACACATGTTGATCGTTCGGAGATCTTTGGTGATGCGATTATATACAATTTTATGTCTTAACGATAGTAACAGTATCCGTTGTCAAAGAATATTTTTTGAACAATTTTTCGTTTTCTTATATATCGTCGCTGAAGAAACAACACCTCATAATTGACATTTCTTCGGATATTGTGTTTTTAGTATCTCCATGGAAACTCACGCAATTAGCATGTTCTCACGACGTAGTGCGTTGAAAATCCAACAGAATGAGCTAATATGGTATTTTTGCATTTAATATAACACCGCCTATTTCCACGAAATATAACTTAGTTCCGCCAAATGTAACAGATTAAATACCCCACGTGGTCTTACGCTGTTTGCAAATTCTTTTTTGACAATAAAGTTTATTTATTAATTTATTTATAATGATAAAACCACCGATGTTCACAAAGATTTTTCATCTTTCCTGGAAAGTTTGCGTTTCGTCTCATAGGAAAGAGTTTTTTCTTAAGAGACGATATGTAACTAAGAACAATAGTGTAAAAATAAACACAAAAGTTTTGATGGAGGGAGTCTTTTTACTTTATTGATGCCGGAGAGCTTCGGTAAAAGGATTCTCACAGAGAAAACTAGTATAACACCTTTAACGTAATAATCAAAGACAAATGCATGTATTTTAATACATACCTATATTTTATGTAAACAATAAATAATTTTAAATCATCAAAATTGGTTTATTGTAATAATTGAACATTCAATTCCGCTATAAAGCATCATCTTTAAAATAAGTTGAGACAGGAACTCTTCTTATTTTTGCACCTTTGACGTAATGTCTTTATCGAAAATTGAATTGTCTCTCAGTACACACCCTTTTATTATTACATCATGAATATGTTCTTCCTATGCATTTAAAAGCACCTTTTAATTATGATATGGTTCTTCTGAAACAATTCAAACTTCGTCAGAGAACTCTCAACTAACCTGGGCACTCTGCCAATGAGTTCGCGCAGAGTAAACACCTACACACCTACAATGTATCGTCCCCGCGAAACTGGCGAGTGAAATTGAAAGAGCTTTGGAAACGATATTGTAGAGAGGAAGAGGTACGTCAGAGAGGAAGAGTTAAAGAGGAAAGGCTGTGCGAAAGGATACGAGGCGTGAGGAGATACGGAGAGCTTTAAGATTAAAGCAATCTTCTCTCATCAAGCGGAGCGCCTTAATGCCAGGGAGATCCGTGCGAAAGGGATTGGCAGGGAGGGAAGAGGACGACTGGCAGTGAAGAGAGCTCCTGTGATGTAGTTTCCGTCAGCTCGGACGAAACCTCCATGTCATTCCTTTCACGGATATGTTTAAGAAAGATTGTATAAAATTGTTTAAGTCATAATGTTTGCTAAAATTGTGTCAGAACTCGTTGTTAAAATGCTTTTTTTATTCTTTGTGGTGCAGTTGCTGTGACACTACGTAGCAGGTAATGAGTTCATACATTAGATAAAAATAATATTCTAATTAATGTAATTTCTTAATCACATGACTTGTTAGATATCTTACAATGTGTAAAGATAAACTGTGAACTACATTTAATTTTCTTTTTGCTAATTGTATTTCAAAAGTGTGTGATGTGACATAATCATAACTTGTAATCCTATGTACTACTTTACTACAACGTAATACAGAGAAAAACTAAAATGATGGAACAATAATTGTCCCTCTAGATAGAAATAATGTTCTTGGAACATTAAACTATTTATTCCATTTTCATACAAAAAAGCAAGAAGGCAAAACGTTTTCCTCTTATGTCGCAATCTATGGCCTTGTGGTTAACGGAAGTGGAATTTATGAGCCTCGCAACAAGGAGGAGTCCAGCATCATGCTCCGGTGGATTTAACCCCGGTTATAGACCACTAGAATGAGCAGGCTTGAACTTTCAGGCATGTATAGAAATCCCCTATGACATCACTGGGATTTGAACCCCGAGCATCCAGTTATTCAAACCAGACCGACTTCATCGAATAAAAAGAGGTCGTGTTTAAAACTGTTCACTGAGTAAAACATTTAATATTTGATGGATTTTTCGGAATCTAATCTAAAATCTGATTATTCCGAACTGTTTAAACTTTATAATCTTATTTTAAGTCAACATTTTTATGTATACTTTATTATCATTTTCTACTATCCTTTCACCTGCTATTAGTTTTGTTATAGGCGGTTAGGCCTATCACATAAAGAGAATTGATATGAGACCCATTCGTAAGATAGAAGGAGTATGGGGATCACACAACACATGCTATTTTAAGATATAAGTTTATTTAACAGGAAATGTAGATTCCTAGCTACATCTTTTGTGTGTCCTTAACCTACGTAGACAGATATGAAAAATTAACAAATTTGAGTCACAAACATCTATATGTGCTGTTTATAGATGCGCACTTTCATAGTGATTTTAATAACTACAAAAACAGAATTACGTAGTGGTCAAATTAAAAATAACTGTAGAGTAAATACGATGGTTGCTACCTGAATATAATAACGAAATAAAGATCCAGCATCACAAGTTTTTTGTGAGCACAATCACATTCTCCAAGAGACGCAGTAATGTCAAAATATTCCATATCTTCCCCCAAAGAGTATGTTCCATGATGTATCTTGTGGTGATCAATTTCCATGGCCAATGTCTTCTCCTCTTGTGTGTAGAACCCGGTAAGTGAGACGACGTAAGATGCATGCAGATTATTCCAGATATTGTAGTTGACTGAAAACAATCAAGACATATTAAAACGTTGCAGTGCTGTCGGTCAGCATCGATAGAGCACTACTGTGCCGTTGAGAGGATCGACACGTCCGGTCTCTTGCGAGTCGGTGATGATGCGACATCGACTTGCTGTGGAGCGGTTCTTTTATACCGATAGTGTTGCCCTGGGGCTCGCACTTCCTATTGGCTTGCTCCACGAAGCGAATTATGCTTTTACTTTCTCCTTGCTGATCTTTCTTTATTCTCTGACTTCGATCGATTCTTTGAACCCTTTGGGTCGACCGACTATGCGCTTGCTCGATTGTGAGTACACTTCAGTCTCCTCACGAACGTTGTTCGTAACAAGTTTAGTTAAATAAGCGCATTGTATTGAAATTTCTTTCATAAAATTTTTAAGATTCATCCACCATACCTCTCTAACATTAGACAAAGATTTACTCTCCTTCCTAAAAATTTATTTACTATTCCACTTTTTCTTTATCTTCATAATCTCTTGTGAACTAAATCCTTCGTTGCTTCTATTATTCCATCTCGAGGAGAGACTATAGATCCGTGATGCGCAGCAGCCATCATGAAGACTGCCTCACTATGAGTTCTCGCAATTCCTCTCAACTGCAACCAAGTTTTGTTTCTTTTTTCGGATCCAATTCAGTTTCACAGAAGACTCACTTGCTCTTTTATCCACTTACTTTGTCTTTTCTTAGAAATCTCTTCATTCCCTCCATCATTACATAAGTAGTTCTATTTAAGGTATAATTATTCGTATGCGTAGAGAGTTAGTTGCATGTTCGCTATTTCACGTGATTAGACTCACGTGTGGATAGTTCCAAACACAGTATAAACTTTTTTATCCATATCTTCGTGTTATCCGGATCAGTTTTTTTTAGTAAAAGTGTTTCTTTGCTTGCAATTTTGATCTGCAATTGTGACTCGTGGCAGTTCTCTTACCCACTCCGCAAATTAGTTTTAAGAACAGATTTACGGACGGTATAATTATTTCTGTCTCAAATGTGGGTTGTTTCTCTAAAGAAATCTTACGTGTCTCTAGCAATCAGAAGAATAAGAGATGAGTAGTTGCAAATAGTACTAAGATCGAATTATCTACACAGTCAGACGTGAAATCACTCGGAGAAAAATATTCCTATATCCACGTTGTCTGTCCCAGGACCACGCCACAAAAATGCTCCTAGTTACTCCAATGTCTGCAAGTTCAGAAAACATTTACGGTGTTGTTTGTGATTGACTAAGGATAAGGAAGTTTGATTAAGGAAAAGTCTGTTACATTGCTTAAAGCAATATACTTTTTTCTTTGATTAAATTTTACATTCAGTGATGTCTGCGTTCCACGTTTTGTTTTTGTCTTACCCTACGCTTCATGAAATATTCAGTGTTCGTTTTGTTTTTGTTGCTTAATTTCTATGGACTTCCTTAATTTAATGTATTTGTGGGAGTGCGCCTGCAATTCATTGCTTTGTTGTTTGATTCCCTGCATTATTCTAATCATGCCACTTTTGAGAGATAAGTGAGTTTCTCCTGATCCTAATTCATATTTTATGTAATTTAACATCAAGAATCCGTATCTCTAACCAAATACATTTACAGCCTAAAAGGAGACATATTATAATTATCAATTGCTTTGGGGAAATTTTTTTATTGTCCTTCGCATATACGATTAATTTACTTTTTTCTTATCAACGAATAATTCTTGTCATGATCTAGTACAATAGGTTGATATTATATGTATACAAGTTTTTCCTAGACTGCAGGAAAAGTTATGGAGAAATTTGTTTTAACTGTTATGATAATTTTGGATTTAGTGAATATTCCACGAGAAACATGAATAGATATTCAATTTCAACATCAGTACACATCGTTCTTCCCAGAAAAGAAAAAGGACATTTTACCAACTTTTAGAGGAGTGTTCGCTTATTTGATAATCTCGAGCTTCGAAAAGCAAGAAACAGTTTTTCTAATGATTTCAATTTTCCCAGGTTAATTTTAAACATCTAATGAGAAAACTGATTATTTGAACTTACCATCCGGCAAGGATAGATTCTTTCACCTTGCTCAATCCCTTGGATAGCTCCGCTACCGGAGAGGTAACTTCAACCGACAGCATAAGCGTTCTTGGGGCTAGTAAACTTCAAATGTAAACGTCGTGGAGGTTGCCAATAACTGTGTTTATGAAAAACTGGATAACATTAAGGATAGTAAGTTTCATTTTACAATAACTTCAGTTATCGTTCTTTGAAAGAAAAAAGATGTTATTATAAAAGATATTGAAAACCAGCTTAAAAAATAAAATAAAAAAATAAAAAGTAAAGAGAATCGGTAATCACTAAAGAGAAACACAAATAAAGAACTCAAATAGCTAAAGCTTTCGTAATGTTTTTTGTCATGGTAATGTCACACAAGGTGTACAATTTGAATAAAAAAATTAACTGATAACCGTTTGATATTGTGATACTATGGTTTTACGAATGAATATTTATTTATTATTGTCAATTAATGTTTTCTTCGACTTCACTCCTTGTCACAAGCTTGCGTTTTAATATTTTTCGTGACAGTATCAGTCGTTTTTTTAAATTAAACAGTGTCACTGCGTTCTCATCTTTCGTAAGCACTTTATTGTTAATTTTCGAAAACTTGAAACGTCGAACGGTTTGCTACCGGGAGTCTTCCAACGCGATGAATAAGCATGGTATACCGACCGGTAAGTGAACACGATTAGTTATCCGTTCGGTAAGTGAACACGATTAGTACCCGATAGATAGTGCAAGTTGAACTGAGTCATTAAGAACTGTGTGGGAAACACAAAATGAACACAGAGCAATGAATTTAAAGTTCGCGCTTAATCCATACTAATATATAAATGCGTAACGCGAAAGTGTGTCTGTCTGTTTGTTTGCTACCTGAACACGATTAAACCATTGAACCGATCTTGATGGAATTTGGCAAAGAGATAATTTAGATGTGCAGGATGAACATAGGCCAACTTTTATTTTTTTAATGTGGGATAAGAAATATTGAAAAGGTATTTGACAGTAAATGTCTATGAAATGAAAAAAAAGAAAAGAGACATACTTGCAACGGTTAGAGATAGGTGACGACTATGAATGGCAATATAGTTTGCTTCAATGAGTTCTACATAACAGTCCGCGACAACGTATGTCTATCTAAAAAAATTAAGCTAAATTATCGATAAAACATTATTCAAAAGAGAAGCGTTAGTATACTTCAATTTAACAGAGTAATTTACCAAGGAAAAAATCAATCATCATCAAATTTCATGGAATATTTGTTTTGTGTATTTAACAAAGTTAAAAAAATCTTTAAATAGTAAAATTTCGACAATTTTCGACATTAAATAGTAGTTTAGATTTTACAATAATTTTTAATGAATTCGTGCAGCCATGTCACACATCGGAAGCGAAAATTCGACTGGCGCGGCTCCCGCGAGATTGTATAGTGTAAACAGACAAGATTTGTAATAAATTTGTATTATAATTTGAAGAATTAGGATGCTCCATATGTTTAAAAAAAAAGCAGTAAGTAAAAGTTTTTCGATTTTACAAAATAGATATATTTTATTTTTTCCTGAGTGAAAGAAGATTAGTCTAAGAAAAATCCAGGGCAATGCCGGGTAATATTGTAATGTAAATCGGAGACCTGTGTGAAGATTTCGTTAAAGTACTAACATAATAATACGAATCAGTGGGACCAGTTACGTGAAAGCACTAATTGGGCTATACATCAATTGTCTAGTGTTTCATTTTTAAGGTATTATAAACTACATAATGATTTTAAACTGTGAAAATAAACAATTATCCAATATTTATCATGTTATGTTGAACGAAAATAGGAGACGGGATGGGAGATCGAACCCAGGACTTACAGCTTCAGACGCTGGTGCACTACCACTGAGATATCCAGTTCGCTCTCCGACCTCGTCTACCATTGTCATTCAACACAACATGATTAATCTGTTACCTGGTGATGTGGATGACCGCAAACTAAGAGATTTATGAATTTCCAGTATTTTGTTTTCAGCCGTGAGTAACGTTACCTAGGTGGTGGTTTATGAATTGACTTTAATTCGAAGTCTGCGGACTTCAGTGAGTTCGAGACCTGAGTAGCGTCACCTACGGAGCAGTTCATGAACTAACCATATGTCCAGTTCGATGCGTCTTTAAAAATAAAGTATAAAATAAATAGCTCATAATTAAAATTACAATATTTACGATTCCGTGCTATACCAAAACTGAATCTTTGTAATGGTTCCTCATTTGTGTCAATTGGATATGAATGATGAGAGAAAAAGGAATGCACACACAAAGTTACATCCTTTGTAACTTCAAGGTTAATAGATTTTTATAACATTTTTAAATTTTAAATGACCAATAAAATGTGGTTACTTCCTAAGAAAAGGGGTTGAAAATCTTTGTCCTAAACTATTTTTATAATCTCTCCCAACTTCTTATTCGCTTGTATACTTCATTGAATCTTCAACCTCTGCTTTTCTTTCTTTTCTTTTCTTTTTTGTCGCCCTCATTCCTTTGAGATGCCGTCGTCTATTGGTTCGCGCTGCGTCATGCCACCTTCAACGTCTTTTTCCGTCCTTCGTTTTCGCAATCACTTTCAATTGCTGCCAAGGCCTCCCTTTGAGGAGCGTCTGTCTCATGTTGCACAAAAGAAAAAAAGAGGCAAGTGGTGCGCTTAGTTGCTTTTTCTTGTTTGAAATCAGAAACCGAAGTTGAGTACAAATTGCGAAATATTTAGTCGAAAAACACGAGGTGTTTTTAAGTATATTCAGGACATTCTGGGGGTTTCTTCAGTAAAACGTATGAATATATAAATACCTAAATGTTTTGAGAGTAATGAATCTTATCTCCAGTAAAGTCTCATTTAATTAAAAAAATAAATCAAAAATTATCACGGGGTTTCCAGAATTCTTTTACTCCCGACTGGATAAGTTATACAACCTCAATAAGAGACTTATGGAAAATTATTGATGAACATATATATAATATAGATATATAATTAATATGAATCTTTTAATATATTCCCTAGCTGTTCAGTGCTGGCAGAAGTCACTCTATTAATATATATTTGATTTAATTAGTAGTATATTGGTAGTCATGATATTTACAGAATGAAGGTGAATATTAGCCGTTTGGATTTCCCAAATTAAAAAATTAAATGAGTATTTGAAAACAGAAATAGGGTATAATTTAATAAGGAGCGGAAGCTGTAATTACCTCAGCTCTCATATCAGAAGTGAGATGTTTACCCCCATCTCCCCTTTCTCTCCTTGTTCTGCTGTTTAATTGGAAGGTGGTAACTTTATATACTACAATTGCAAATTAATTTACCGACTCTAGATGAAAGGAAAGAAAGGTTTCATGAGAGGAAAAACACTCGTAGGACACCAAGGACGAACGAAATAACTCAGTGGAACGATCGTCGATCAATGTACCGTATGGAATGTTATAAGCAAAGCTCCGACCAATGTGCTCTGGTAAATCGGAAAATATGCATGAAGAAGTTCGTAAGTGCAAAATATAAAAGTTTAAATAATGCTAAAAATCTCCTAAATATGTGCTAAATTTCTAATTAAATGCACAAAATTTCGAAATATGTATCTAAAAAGCAAGTTACATATGTATCTACAAACTAAGTGCACGTGTAAATTAGGTTAGTTGAATAATATTACTGGGTTCGTTCATGACCTATTTCAATAATATGCATGGAAATTCTGATTTATTTGTTTTTAACCTAAAAATTACTAAGTTCAAACAAAAATCTTCAAAATATGCTTTCATATGCAAACGAAAATCTTCAAAAATATGCATTCATATGCCTGATTAATTTCAATTCAAATTGCCCATGAGGTTAAAAATGCTAGAAATCGATTCTGCAAAGCCATGAAAAGTCAGGAGAAAGTATGCAAAACGAGCAAAATACGAGCCGTGGTAATTACCTTCGAAGGATTACAAGAATTTGCCTTTACTGGCTTTACAATGGACGAGCTCTTGTCTAAAAAAAATGAAGTTTCGCAAAACCGTGAAGGATGAGTGCTAGATATAACATCTTTCCTGGTGATATACTTAAAAATTAAAATTAAATGGTTACATACTGAAATTTTTGAACGGGTGGATGGGAATATTTGCCGAGGGGTTATGCTGGTTATTTGTTACTCCAATGAAGGCTAATAAAAGAACAGAATTGTTCATATAATATTTTTAAATCAATAAGAAAACCTTAGACAATATTATGAATATCATTAACTCCAAAAGCACAACTCCTCGTTGTAATTGCGTGGTTATAAATTTTTCTTCAATGTTCAACACTAATTCTGCAAATTCAGAAATGAACCTTTTTTCTTTCAAGGATTTCAATTAATATAACAAATTGGTACATTAATATCGCCAGATATTACGAATTTTGTCTCTGATTGCTACGTATACTATTTGACATTTCAATTCTTCCTACTTTTGTATTGAAAGTATGAAAGCCATTATGTTAAAAAATATTTTGTAAAACATGCCTCACTGTTGGCGCCGCAAAACAACGAAGAATGATTTGTCCATTGAATCTTTTGGTACCTTTCATTTCCTCTTTTAAAATTCGATATATGCTTTTAAAATGCAAAGTTATCTATGTCGAAGTGTTCGTAACTCTGTGCGCGCGACATCAGCATGACCAGACAATACTTCGCCGCTGAGGCACCACTGGTCGCCAAATGAAAACACAATTCTTTTTATCAGTTATTTGTGGTTACCAAGTTTAAAACGTTTAAATTCATTGATCATGTGATCACGGCATTTTCCTTAAGGCGACAGAACAAATTTTATTCCTTAAAAACGTGCCTGGTCGTTTTTAACAACGTTTTCAAAAAATGTTAATAACTCGTTATATTTTGCCAGTAAAAGTTTGAAATTTTTAAATGTTGTCACAAACATAATAGTAATCATTTTCTGAATAAGAATTATTTTTTATAATTTAGTTTATTGTATAAAAATGAGTAAAGTGGACGTATCGAGAAAAGCTGTGAAAATTTCGCGTTTTTTGAAACAATTCTGCTAATTTAAAAGTATTATTCATTCATAAAACTATTTTTTTCTTTAAGTATATGCACAAGAGCATGAAAATTTTTATGGTGTTAATAATTTTTCTATGATTTTTTGTGCCTTCTACAGCAGTTCAAATTAAGGGGTCTATAATTAAAAATCCGATAGTAGGGTTGGATATAATCCATATAGCAGGCACAATACTTTTTTCAGGATATGGGCAGTTCCCAACAGTGCTGTTTTTAAAATTTTATTTATATTTATATTTCGTGTTATTTTCTGTATATATTGCTCTATTATTTTATTGATAGTTCCTAATACCCTTATTATTACCTGGTATGATGACTGTTTTTGGTTTTCACATTCTCTGAATTTCTATTTTTAAGTCTGTATTTTTATTTTTATTATTATTATTATTACTATTATTATTATTATTACTATTATTATTATTACTATTATTATTACTATTATTATTATTACTATTATTACTATTATTATTAATGGGTTTTAGAGCCCTCTCAATAATTGAAATTAAAGAGTAAATTATTATTTCCAAAAACAAAATTGATATCCTGTATTATTTACTGACTTCACTGATTTTATAATGGATGAGTTCTCGTCCCCAAAACAGTGGAGGATGGGTAATAGAAATGACTGCTCTTTCTAGGTGTTATACACAAATGATATAAAGAAACATAGAGTGAGCATCATCACCAAACAAAAGTCCCGTTCCCCATCAAAAAATTTCATCTTCATTAAGCGCCATCCATGCGTGAATGTACCAGCGAACACACTAGGAGGTCGTGGACGCAGCTGTTAATGTTGGCAGGTCCCCAGACGTCATGAGGAGAGAACTTCCATATTGCACTTGTCGCCAACCGCTAACAAACCCCTGGGAAGTGAAAGTTCCCCTCCACGCCACCAAATAAATGGTTGCCCGCGAATGAAGACCTTTTAGCCGTATAAACAGGCCACCCATGCCCTGCCTCACGTCAACATTTCCGTGTTGACCGATAGTGTGTGCCGGGAACGATTGAGTTGCTGTGGAGTAGGTTTTGTTTGTTTGTTATGGGTTGTTGTGGGTCGAAAAACTGGCGCGAGTTCGCTACGAGAAATGACTCGATGAAAGAACACCGTTCTTTCATGTTCCATTCGGAAGCTGCAAAAACAAAGCTATTTCTATTGAGTTTATTCTCTTAAATTCAATGAAAAAAAGCTATTTATACTGGCAGCGAAACTAACTTCGTAAAACAAACCAACAAACGTTTTTGATGGTGTAAGTTCTATAAAAACATTTAATAGATTCTGATTTGTTTTTGATCTATTTCTATCTTTCCACATCGATTTGATAATATACGGATATTTTTAAAACATTAAAAAAAATCTTTTTTAGATCGTATAATAATGAATCAAGTTATACAGCCTTTAATAACTTCAACCTTCCAAAACAGCGTCACATGAATCTGCAGAAAAAGTTAATAATAACTTAATCGCGTATACATTATAAGTTGCTCAAGTAAAAATGGTTCATTTAGCATTATTTTTCTTTCTTCTTTATTGAAGTTTATCTGAAGTTTATGTGAATACTTGCAATGAATTTGCAATGATGATATGAAATATTTGTACTTTCTCCCGAGAGGGATTCTGTCACAATATCACATTCCTGTCGCTTAGATCTTCGGGATGGACTCGATACTCGATTTACAACCGTCTGAGATGGCCTGGGTGCCATTCAGGGAGTCAATAGAACGATTCCACAATACTCCGCAGAACTCTTGTCAGATATATTTCTAGTGTAGGCCGGTTAGCTGGGTTTACCAACAACTTGACCCACGTGGAGGGGTTAGTAGAAGTAGTTAGTAATAGTTAGTTATTGATACTAGGAGGAGCTGGATAGAGGAAGGAAAGTTTCAGTAGTTACTATATGAACTGGGACATTATTGTGAAAAGCTACAAATTTTCTAGCCCCATCGGGAATCGAACACTCGATGAGCAACATCACTATCACCTGCGCCACCGCTGGGGCTAATATTATTTTCAAAAAGGTAGAATAAAGTTCAAGGTAGAATAAAAAATATGAAAGTAAAAATATAAATTTACTGGACGTTAATATCATATTGTAATAAAAATTATGTTTATTGTTTTATTCTATGTCTCATTAATCAATAATTTAGATAGAAACATTTTAATAAATATAATTAATAGGGATAGCTGTACCGTGAAGCAGGTTACACACAGGTTACAGCAATTAACCTCTCATCGAAATACCCAATCAAAGCGAAATTTTCTTGATGAAACTCATACGATTCACTTCTGAATGCCGCCATGCTTGCCCCCGCCTATTAAAACGCCCACACACATCCAGTCTCGAAGCTCGTCTAGTAAGTCTGTCCTAAAAGGAAGGAAGAGAGCTGGATGTTGCTGCTTCGTCGTGCGATCGGCAGTCCACCGTATCTGGTCCAGGATGAGCGCGCGCGCGCGCGCAACGAACGTCGTCTCGTGTTTCTCTCACGCGTGCTGCCGCATTTGAAAACCTCTCCACTCGTCAGTGGTCATGCCACTGCGTGCCGGACGCTGTGCTGTGTACTCTCTTGTTCTCAAATAGCGTGTTTTACACATTTCTCTCTTTACGATTTATGATTACTTTTTTAAAGAATATTACGTAAAATATAGAGGGGAAAAATGTAGTCAGCGTGGTAGAGCACTGAGTTGCTGTCAGGATAGCCGGGATTCGATCCCCGGCAGGGGTGTGGATTTTTCATCAAACCTCAACATACAGACTGACTGCCAAGTCTGCTCAACTTACTGTAAAATGAGTACCAGAGTCTATCGTGGGGTCAAACCGGTCGGAGCGAGATGTTGGTCACATTTCCTCCTCCTAGTGACGAGGCCAAGAAATTGCGGAGCTCTACCCTCTATGAACGCCTTGGGTACTATCGGGGCCTATTGTGCGATAGTTTGACTTTTGATATACTAAAGAATTGAAATAGTCTCGTATTTTTTATTATTTTACTCTCGTTTTAAATTAGGTCAAACATTATTAAGAGAGTATGTTAATATTTTTTTTTTTACTTCATTTCCTGTTTATTGTTTCAAACGATTTATTTTGTTCTAATGTTTGACCTAATTTACATAAACATAATTAATCTCACATATATAGGAGTTCTCATCGATTTTATCATTTCTGTTAGTATTCACAAATTATAATGCTTTGTATGATTTTGAACTGTAGCCATCGTGTTCTCTAGGGAAAGTTTCGTGGTTTTAACGATGGTAGAAATAATACTACGCCACCGAATATTATGATTTTTATCGTTACTTTACGACATATGAAAACGTTTTGTGAATAAGACGTTCCACACTTGAATTACTTTCATATCTCTTATATGTTGAAGTGTATCTCAAAAATCGGAAGGCTACCACGAACGTTTGAATACTACGCATCAATTTTGATTTTAAGAGACGAACTACAACTCTTGATATACATAATTATCATTCAAATATTCGAAAATATGCCTGAGAATACTATCATGCATTCTCTCTCCTTTCGTCAGTGTCGCGCAATTTTTTCGCTGTAAAAAAATCGTGACTTCATTGAAATCGTTCTAATTCCATTAAATGAATTGAATATTTTAACGAAGGAAATTATAATATCCTGAATCGTATTTTACAAAGGCAAACTATGTCAGATGTAGAAACCTTTTTAAAAAAATGTATTTTAATAGCGCATAACCCATATCTTGATTTCGACTAAATCAAAGATATGCATCACGTTCTGTGCATGATTCCAGCAAGAATGTTGCATTTCAAAAGACTGAATTGAATGGAGAGCTTACAATTTTGATAATTACGAGACATAATTAAAGGGCTATATAAATTCTTTTCTATTTAATTTTTCCATAAAACCGATCCTTCTTCTTTAGTAGTCTGTTACAGTATATAGGTCATGTTCAATTAACTTGCGTATTTATGTTCCCATAACAGTAAAAAACAATTTGTATTATCTTCAAATGATTCAAGCATTAAAGCGATTGTAATAAACTTATACTAAATTTCTTTCGAAACGATCTAGTTTGAATTTTTTTCTACCAATATTTTCGAAAGTTTATGTTGATTCTTTTTCATGACTTTTCTCATAAACATCAGTTTTGATTTATCCAGTTATTTTGGAATAGAAATTATATCATCTAATAATTGTTTAACTTTTGCACTTTGATACGAGTGAAGAAATATAACATTAAATCAATTTAATGAATCATATTAAAATACAAGACAGATTTTAAATAGTTTATATTCTAATCGATCTTACGTGAACAAAAAACTCAAAGTATTGTTTACCTCCAGGAACTTTATATCATGGTGTGTTATACTCTCTTACATCCATTTCTAGATAACGAATGTCGTAAATTTTGGTTCCTTCTGCTCATAAATTAAATTTCTTCTCGGAAATGAAACATAAAATACTGTTTTGGGTTTTCAAGCACCACTTTTCCGTCATTAATTTTAGTACCATGCACTGGGGCAATAAATGAGATAAGTGTATTACTACACCCATTATTTCGGGCGTCAGAATAAAACGGATGCATTCTACAACGTTTCTCGTGCAAAAGCTTAGAGATTAACCAATAGAAAATTAGGAAGCACGAAATATAAAATGAGATACCAGCGGAATTATTATTAATTATTATTAGGTATGGTAATCAATAATTAACTTTCTGATTATAATTTACAGAAAAAGTGAAATACCTTAATCATACTGTCAGTGCGACTTAAAAGGCAATTCATTTCTGAAAGTGTGTGCGACCGAGTTTCCATCGGTTGAAAATCTTGCTAATCAGAGATTTTTTTTTGTATTCTTGCTACCGTCCATACGTTCCACTAGTAATAACGTCTTTTATGCGATGCACTATTGCTTCAACTAAACTAATATTGGCAAAGTACCTAGATGGCGATACGTTACGTTGTTACTTATACGCGCATGGGTGTCTGCTTTCACCCAGATCTCATAATTTACGGAAACAAGATCCGGTGCAGTGAATTTTTAATATTTCTCATTTTTCTCAATTGAATGCATTCTCAATTTCTCATAAGAAAAAGTGATTAATACCAGTTATCCATCTTTTCCATCGAGATGCTTCTTTGAGATGACTAAAAACTGGATTAAATGATAATATTTAAGACGAGAGGCTTTGATTGCGTCAAATTATTTTCTCTTACATTTTCCATGCGCCAGACGCCTCTTATGAAAATTTTATCTGTTGGTGTGTGATGCTCATAAATGCCTTTTCTTTTATCAATATTTTTATTTTCACTAAATTGTGAAGGAGAATATTTCTTTTTTGAAAAAAGTATGACCACCGGGTATATATGACTCGGACTAACAGATTAATCGTAGTCATTAGTCAAAGTGATGTTTTCACATCATTCTCTCTCCATCGAATAAGATATAGACATAGACATCAGTGAAAATTAAAGCTTCTTCATCTCAACTCTCAAAGATTGAAGATGATTTTACTCCTCTTGTTCACAACATGTAAGCACGCCAGAACAAATAAAGAACATTTTACTGTGAAGAAATAAAACAATACTTTATATCGCACGAAATTGAGTAAACGGTGTATTTATCTCTCGGTTCATAAAACATACAGACATAGACATAATGAAATACTTTCTACCTACTTTCTTAATCCATGTCCTATAAACGCATTCTCGGGAATATCGTTCTCTAAACACGAATGAGATATTTATAATAATATTTAAGACGAGAGGCTTTGATTGCGTCAAATTATTCTTTCTTACATTTTCAATGCGCCAGACGGAAAATTCTTGTTAAATTCGTATTTAAAGCTGAAAATGAAGAAAGTTTCGGGACAATCTTTGATTGAATTTTATTTACTTGAACTTAACTCTTTTTCTTACAAGAGGGAATGCTGTTATCTGGCAATATTACAGATCGTGTCCTCTTTTTCTCTCAACCTATCCCAAGAAAAAGTGGAGTGTTCATGAAAGTGAGAGTTGCCAAAGGGAAGAAGAAATAGGCGCCGGAGTGTCGCGCCCTGCTGGCTCCTCTTTCGGCCTAATCCGTTTGGGAGCATACCGATCACCCACGCCTTCTGCGAAGTTGGCAGCTCTGGTGTAGATGCGTGGCAGCTTTGTTTTCAGAAGTTATCGCGCAATCAATTAGTTCGAAATGTTTTCGATGTAGTTCCTAGTCATTATTTTTCTCCAAGACTTCTAATTCTGAACGAATGTTAGTAGATGTGAAAGAAAATAACTCTGAGAAAATGTGTAGGATAGGTTAAGACCATTGATGAAAGCGTTGTTGATTCGAGTAAATCAAATTAATGAAAGGACATTTAGACGTCGAGGAAGGAAATGTTTCCTCCGACAAATGCATCTAACGATTATTAGTCCAGTCAATAGGTCTTTCTATCCGAAAAGTTCCGGAAATAAGTATTTTTTTCTCCTGTAGACGTTTTTTGAAGACGCTAATTACGAATTTCAACTTAGTCCCTTCCAGGAAGTTAAGGAAATATAAAAAACCTTTAAAAAATCTCGCTCCTTTATTTTTTATTTATTTCATGAAAACTACATTAAGCTAAAGCACTAAAAAACTTATTTTTTGTACTTTTTCGATGTTTTACATAGTTCCTGGCATTTTTCGAGTGGTAAAATCGTAATTAGCGTCTTAAAGTACATAAAGAAGTAAAGTTTGAAATTTATCCAGAACTTCCAGACAATAATTTCCAAAATGCTGGAGTATAAATTCAAAGCTCTCTACCGAGCTTGTACTTCATATGAGCAAAAAAGGAATGCATGCAAGTTGTAGCAAATTTTGTCTAGTCAATTTTAACAGATAAATATTTTATTCGTATAGCGTACAGTCATGATACAATAAATGAAAAACCAAAGAAAGTAGCCAGTTTTTGCACTTTTTTATATTTTCATATTTCCCGAACTTTTTCGAGGGGACGAAGTTGAAATTAGTAATCAGTGCCCTCAAAACCTTGCAGGAGCCAAAACTCACTACTTCTCCAAAACTTTTCGGATAGAACGTTTTTTGGACACGGAATGCCTGGACTATATAAAATACGCAATGAATCGTGACTTGTTTAATTATATATTACGAGATGAAGCCTCGACTAAAGTCAATAGAACAAAATTTGAAAGATAGAACAATAATATAATTTAGTTTTGATGTATTGAATAATATTTATGTTTCTTGGTTTAATAATATTATGGAAGTTTTATGTTGATCACGATATTCTTTTGAAATCCATTTCTTTTAATTGATCGAACAACGGAACCTAAAACGGAAGACAACGGGAAAGTCTAATGTTATAGATATATAAATGTGTTAATAGTTTTGATACAAAAAACATTCCTCATAGATTCCTTAATTAATCCATACTACACCTTCGAAACCCTATACATTCTGTGAATGTATAAAAATATTTTGTTTCTTCTTTTGATAATTATTTGCAAGATATGCTCTGGTTAACACTGAATTTCTCGTCTGCTTTGCCTTAAGTGCAGTTCCTGATGTTAAAATATCCCATTTCTTTTGCCACGATTGAAATAACAATTTTCATGAAGAAATTAAGTACGACATGGATTGTGAGTGTCGGTTCATGACTTATTTGAAAGACAACATTTTAACAAATAATTTGTTTTGTTACTGTAATTGCATGTTAAGTATACACCTTATGTATTGAATACGTCCTTTTAATTATACTCAAATTGTAAAAAAAAAAAGAAAAAAGGAAAGGTGAACCGCACATGTCAAAAAGTGAACATTTTGTAGAGGAAATGAAAATGGCATCGGTATAAAAAAACGTGGGACCATCTGTCGTGTACCACAGCGCTAGTTAGTCCAATTCCTCTTCCTTCGAGAACGGATGTTTAGTCTGGAAGAAAGCTTCCTTATTGCTCCATTAGCGAAGTTGTCCCCGCGCAAATCTCATCGCGACCACTTACGAGAAATGGCGAAGAACACTCGAACTCCTAAGACGCATTGGGATCTCTTTCTCCGGAAAATAAATGCGGACTTACTGATGTCAGACGAGACTCTGATGAGAGTTAGTAGAGAAACTGAATGCGTTCTATTAACGGATTTCAATTATTTTTAATTTAAGCAGAATGGTTTCGCCTTAACACGAATTAAAAATGATTAGTACTGTAATTACCAACAGTGGAGTGGTAGCGTCTTCACAATTGTTCTGAACGGTAGAATATGGTTTCAAACCCTGCTCGGTTGAGCTGAGTGAGGTTTTAAGCTGGGATTTCCCTCACCTACGCCGAACAAATGTCGGTTCGGTACCAAATTTTCGCGGAGACGTAAAATTTAACCTTCCCAATTCCCTTACCTTAGTCACGGTTAAATGGTATAGCAGGTCTCATTGTCTGAACCTCGCCACAAAATATAAAATAAATACATTAATACCTTGGTAATTTTATAATTACTTTGGAACAGTACTACATTTGCACAATCACTAAGTATCATTTTAGAGTATATAAAACCTATCAAAATATATAGCATCGTATTGTGAATATATATGTTGGAATGCTAAGTTGGTTTGTAATGTACGTTTGTTTATTTGCTTCAACGTGGATCGCTATTTTTGTCTGTAAGCACATAATGAGAGCAGCATGTATGCCGTCTTCTTATAAATGTTGTCTTCTCTAATAAGGCAGTTAATAAATATTACTACTTATTGCCTACCGACAAAAAATCAAACCAGTTAATAGAAAATTAAATCTGAGTGAAGTTATTGTAACCCGCTTTCCATTGTTTTACCGTATTGCACGGGGTAAGCGAAGTAAAAAGAAAATATGCTAGTGTGTTACTTTATTAATTCTTGGCTGATTCTACTTGGAAAATATGTTTACGACTATGTACATTACGTCTGAGGTTTCACGACGCTTATTAACTGTCTACTTTATTAATTCTTTCTTTGATTTCATTTTTTTTCTCTATTTTTTCCCGACTTATACTTCAATACAATAATTTTCTAAATAAAAAAGATTTGATACACAGAACTAAAACTAAGTGGAAATGTATGAGAATGAAGGAATTACCAAAACTGGGAGACTCCATAACAATCATTTCTTAAAGTTTTCAGATTTTTTTTAAATTGTATGAAATACTGGAGGAATAACAAAATTTCGAGGATAATTTAGAATTTTCTGATAAATTTGAATGAATATTTTTTAGATGATCGTATTTGAAAATAAACTTCTTCGTACGATATTTGAAAAATAAATAAATAAAAAATTTCCTGCACAGTACATTTCCCTCATACAATTTTATCTTTTCGTATAAAATGTTTTGTATGTTTTTCAGTTATTCTACCAATCTTTTGAAAATAACTTAGTCGTTAAACATTGCGTGGCGTTGTATTCTTGATTACAAGCGTCATTACTGTGCGAGTCACTTTAACTGGCACAAACCTGTAGAGGACGAGTTGTGTGCAAGTCACTACATCAGAAAATTTCTCTTCCCTAACAGAAACCTGTTGATAAGATGTCATTGTGAAAACTGTTTCACAAAGTTCTAAGAGAAGCCTCAAGAGAACTTTCTGTTTGCGTTGTGAACATTTCGTTGTGATGTTATGAGACGAAATGACAGTAAAATGATAACGCAGAAACTCTAACAAAAAACCGGCAGAAATTAAAAGTGAATGCAGATAATCATATTAAGTTTGTTCTGATTATTACCGTAGTACACAAAGTCATGTTTATATTTCGTTAATTTAAAGAAAATATTTTTGTACTCTTTATTTTATTTTATTTATTTTCATGTCTTATGGCGATGTTCTGGCCATTGGGCCCGCACTTCCTCCTAACCGCGACTTGGGTGAGGAAATTGGGAAGGAGAGATGTTGGGTTGCCAGGGAGCTAAAGGTACCGAACCGACATTTGTCTGGAGTAGGTCAGGGAAGCCCCAGCTGAAAACCTCACCTAGTTCGGACGAGCAGGGTTTGAACCCACGCTGTACTTTGTAAAAACATTAAATAAATAAGTATTACGTAATCATAATTTAACAGAAAATACCTAATTGTAAGTACATATGGTATTTACAATTTTATACATATATATCCGAAAATTAACTTACATTACACCAATATAAAATCTGGTTTGGTATCAGGGAAACCAATAAATTGGGTATCATCTGAGCGATTGACTGATGTTGAGCAAAATAGACGGCCTTTCTGTAATTGTGTATTTTAAGATATCCCGCATCTTGTGGTTCCATTCTTTTGATGATGTTTGGCTTTTAGCAACGAAGAAATTATCACGAAAATGGTACAACATATTGAAATAACCATACATTACTACTAGAACTCTAATATCGTCTAATGATTAAAGCACACTTGTCTAGCTGTAAACTGAAACTGCCAAGCGACGTTTACAGCGACAAGATCATAGCACTGAGAGTCTTAGCAGTACAGTCCTAGATGAGGACACTGGAATATGTCAGAACATGATTCACGTACTGGTCTCCTCCACATCATTATTGGTAACGAACACGCCCTTGGTGCACGGTCGTCAAAAGCATTCTCATCCTCTTATACGACGCCTTAATTGAACTTCCCCTCTGAGTCCTGGTTCTACAATGGAGTACGAAGGGTTGCTACTTTTTCCCTTTATCTAATACTAGCTGAGTACCCGCAGCCTTGCTCACGTGAATTCTGTAATATGTCTCCAATTTTATTTTTTTCTCATATTCTCATTGGTATCCACTGAGAATGTTATCCGTTATTGTTTTATTATTATTGGTGTGTACCCTCAATCCATTATTTTCACTGATGTAATTCAATTTCCCATTTCACACCCTTAGGGATGAGTTTTTGTAAAATCCTTTCTTAGTGGACAGTTTTGATAATTTTTTGTGTCACGCTCTTCTCAACCCCCACCTCTAGGTGCGACATGCACTTCATGTGGCCTGAAGTGTACACAATGTCATTGGAAATACCGTTATTCATCTCAGAATACACAATAACAATGGACTCAACCCTAATATCGATCGTTTTGCGTTATTTTACGTCTCGCCCTTTCCGACTCCAGCTCTAAGAATACAATGCTCCTATGTGATCTCATCTTGAACATAACGGCATTGGTAGTAGAAAGATCTCGTCAACATTAAAACTATATATCCGATGTATTTTTATATTTCAATATTAATTTCAATTCCTTTTATCCATAAACCCATTTTCACCCCCACTCCCAAGGGGTGCCAGGGGTGTGTTCAGACTTGCACGAAATCGGGATTTCACGATCTACTCAGCGACGCCGAAAATTGTGAACCCGTCACTGGTATGTCATGTTCGATATTTTTTTCATGGCATCTTCCCTAGTGCTGGAGTTCATATGGGCTGATAGTTGGCTTTGACGTCTTCAATAATATTGCTACTAATTTCAGCGGCCCCAAAAGCTACGATCTCAACACTAATATCGGTCGTTTTCGATTATTTTTACATTTTACTCATCACCCCCGACACAAAGACTGTTTATTTGTTATTGGGGGTGATCGTGTACTTATCGGACAATCACTTCACTTCAGCGATCCAAAAATTGATGTATTGAGCACCTGTATCGGTCGCTTTTTACTATGTTTACCTCTTCTTCTTTCCCATGTTACCTGCAATGTGGACTAGTTTACTTAGAAAGCATCAGGGACGTTCTTATCCATCCCAACGTCATCGAAACCTACGGTTTCAAATCTAATATTGGATATTTCCATTATTTTTACATGTCATCCCTTTCTCACCCTCTTTCTAGTGGTGCAAGGGGTATGTTACCCCCATAGTGCTTGTTGCCATGTAGTCAATCATCTGTGCATCACGTTTGATTGAAATTACTCCTGGAGCTCTATAGAGTTATGGTGAGGTACATTCATAAAACATTCCAATCCCTATTTCCTCCTTGGGCTCTAATGACCTCGATGTTGACAAGCCCTAAAGCCCCATTAAAAAAAACTATTTCCCCCCCTTGGAGATGAATTTTCGGAAAATCGTTTCTTAGCGGTTGTCTACCCCATAAAAGGAACCTATCAGCCAAATTTCAAGTTTGTAGTCTTTGTAGTTTCTGAGATTTCGTGTTTAGCCAGTCAGTCAGTCATACAGTGGTATGTCGCTTTCATATACATAAACTAGCTGAGTATCCGCAGTTTTGCTCGAGTGAATTCTCTAATATGTCTCCCATTCATTTTTTCTCAGATCGTCATTGGTATCCACAGAGAATGTTATCCATTAATGTTGGAGGTTTAATAGTATTAATGTGTACCCTAAATCCCTTAATTTTACTGATGTAATTCAAAAAACGTTTTTAGAAAACAATAATTTTACATCTTTAGGGGTGAATTTTTGTAAAATGTTTTCTTAACGAAATTTGAAAATGTTTTGTGTTACACTCTTCCCAACCCCAGTCTCCAGGGGCGACGTGCATCTCATGTTGTCTGAAGGGTACATAATGTCGTTGTATATACCGTTATTCATCTCAGAATAAACAATAGCATATACTCGACCCTAAATTTTTACATTATTTTTTTCGTCTCACTCCCAGCTCTTAAGGATACTGTACTCATGTGATGTCAACTTGAACGGAACGGCATCGATATTTCAAACACCTAATCATCACTCAAACTGTGTGTTCCATGCATTTTAATTTCAATTATAGTTTTATTTTATTTTTATTCATATACCCATTTCTACCCCCAACCCCAAGCAAGGGGTGCTAGTGGAATATTTGTTTCATGAGGGCTGAGTTCAGACACTAATTTCACTATCCACTCAGCGACGCAGAAAATTATGAACTCGTCAATATTATGTCATCTTCGATATTTTTTCATGTCATCCCATTCCCTTGGGGTACAGGCTGATTGTGAACTTTGGCGCCTTCGAAATGTCACTATTAATTTCAGCGGTCCCCAAAACTGCGTTTCAACACCAACTTTCGATTATTTCTACTACACAAGATTTTAGATTACTTTTACATTTCACTCATTCTCTCCCCCAACGCAAAGGGCTTTCTTTCTTTACAGAGGGTGATCGCGTAGTGATGTGGCACAGAGGGTGTCACTTCACTTCCGCGGTCCCAAAAATGATTTATTCAACGCCAATATCGGTCATTTTTTATTATGTGTACCTGTTCTTTATTTCCACCCCTACCCCAGGGACGCTAGGGGCATATTATCTGCAATGTGGACTGATTGTGAACTTACAAAGCACCAGTGAAACTCCTATCCATCTCAACAGCACAGAAAACTATAGTTTTGGATCTAATATCTGATTTTTCCATAATTTTTGCATGTCATCCCCTTCTCACCCTCTCCCTAGGGGTGAAAGTGATGTATTACCCCATAGTGCTTGTTGTCATATAGTATGTCATCTGTGTATCAATTATGGTTGATATTGCTCCAGACTCTGCAGAGTCATAGCTGAACACATGTACAGAAACTTCCATCCCCCATTTCAACTCCTTAGGGGTGAATTTTCGTAATATACCTGCCAAATCTCAAGTTTACAAACTCTGTAGTTTCTGAGATATCGAGTTTAGTGAATTAGGGAGTGGTATACTATATATATCTTATCTACATTCGTTGTAAGACACTGTAAATAGACTAGTCATACTCTCACCTACCAGTATTTAATATTATTGTTTAATCTATCTATTTGTTACCAGATTGTTAATCGTTAATTACTTTTGATGCATTTAATTTTAAAGTATTATACATAAAATTTGTGTTGTGAAACCGTACTTTGAAACAAAAATGCGCCACGGTTGGCCTCCACCCTTTATTACGGTCTACATCCGCCACTGTACGTAATTATCCGTCTTCTTCACATTTTTACTCTTTTCCCACCATGTCTGCCATCCGCCTACCAGAAGTTACCTTTATCTAGTATGTGCTTTGAAACCGATGATGACACTGACTGACATTCAGACATAATAATTATGACTGACGTACAGATTATGATACTCTTCTCGTCGTCGTAGAAAGTTGAAATAGGGCTTGTTATTGAAAAGTATCTTTCAGAAATGAGGAATAAACTTTCATTTTGTGCTTAGACTTAGAATTATTCGCTTAAAAATACTAAAAAATAATATTACTTCTTTACGAACTATCATTCAAACTAACACAATTAATTAACCTAATGAAACTAGTAAATAAAAAAAGATGAAAAATTCATCATGCACAAGTAAATGAGGAAAAGTATTTAGTTAAAAAAGCCTTTTTTCAATAAAAATGCATTCTTTATCCAGATATAGAATCAATTCCAAGATGATCATTATAAAAACTTGTGATAGAATTCTGTATAATTATTTTACTAATTGCGCTGAGGACAAATTTCAAAGTTTACGGGTGTTGTATACTCAAGAGATACTTTACAGAATGAATATTTTTTAGCATTGGAATTATCAGAAGGATTAATGTCGTGTTTTCATTGTAAGCGTACCTTACAAAATCTCATTAAACTGAAATGTTTCAAATTACATTCTAAAAGATATTTCCAGTCTTAAATATCATACCATTGGGATGAAACTCTTCCAGTGTTTGTTTGAATACTTTAATATTATAATGAAAATATTAAGTCTCCGAAAAGTTTGTATTATACGAATAGTAAATTACATAATATATTATAATCATAATAAAAGTTACGTTTTATAACGATACTATTATTTTTTTCTGGTATATGAAGTTATATCGTGTAATTCATGTCAACCAATCAAATAATCATATTTACTGATTTTTAACGAATTCCTTTTCCTAAATCAACCTTAAAACTATTTTGAAGAAATAATAAACTTAATTGTAAAAAAACCAATTGCTACTATGTTCACGTGAAGGACAATAACTAATTTACTCTCCGGAAACAAGCAAGGGACCATCCCTTTAATTCGATAAAGGGTCCAAAGGCAGGGAACGATTCTATAAGGATTCTTAAAGAAAGTCGAGATTAATAATAACAAATGTATCGTCTATGTATAAATTTTCCTCTTCGCGAAGGAAAATCGCCTGGGCCAGGATGAGACAACAAAGATGATGTACACAACCATGCCAAGCATGTTTCTAAATATAGGTTTGTTTTTGTGGGGTTAATTTTTACATTTTCCGCTCACACCCTTCTCCGTTTCAAACATTTCCTTCTTGGATGATGTAGCAACATTTTACCCCTTCTTTCTTTTCCCATGCTTCTTCTAAGGAAGTTGTCGGTCGTATTTCATGATCTGACGCAATCGTTCAGACACTTGGTCAGTGGCTTTGAGAGAAGTAGTAAACAAGCGACTACGAAGACTCCCGCGTCTCAGAATCGTATTTCAATGGGCGTTCACTAGGTTTCCAGATGAATTTATCGCAGTGGTTAACCACCAATGTCTACCAAGAGTCAAACGAATGTGTCCGGACACACGTTGGTGTATTTCGAAGTAAAATGTCTCCGTGGTGAGTGACAGCATAATGAAGATTCGATGTTGTTTGAAGTACAGAGATTATTTTATCTAGTTTGATAATTGCCATGTCAGTTGTAAAACTATCCTGAGTGAATGAGAGCTTATTGATACCTTAAAGATTTCAAGGTTTCATTTACTCGATAAAATAATTAAATGAATGAAATGAAAGGGTCATTACTTCTCTGTAACTTCAGTTTGTGTTTTCTCTGATTTTACTATACTCGCCTATTAAACAGTTTATTGGTGACGTCATGCTTATTCTCAGCACATATGCTTTAGCAGAGTAAATATTCCAAAAAATGTTTTCAATAATATTTTAAACTTGTATGTTGAGCTCAAATTAGTTGAGTGAAGTAATTTTCAATTAATAATAATGAAATATAGGAAAATATTTTTGATTTAATAAAAATAATAATAATAAATTTATTGTCAAAAAACAGTACAAACTGCGCATGACCACGTGGAGGACAATAAACTAATTTACTCTCCCGAAGCAAGCAAGGGACCATCCCATGAAATTAAAATTTATTTTGACAAATGAAAAAAACCCTTCTTTGGGATACAAGCCATCTCTAATAACCACTTGTTTGTTTGATTCATCTTAATTAATTAAACTGATCTTTTGAACGACAGAAAAAAATTACTAACTTATTTTTTAATTAATTGTCAAAATGTTGTTGCTAATCTCTGTATGTCTAATTCACTGACATCACGCAACACAATAAAATGAAAGTGTTGATAAGAAGTCTGACTTTACGAGACGAAAATTCGTCTCGTGAGATCACGTCCAATCGTAAAATGCATTCCTTTACAATTAAAGTGTTTTACAACGAAATCTTCGTGGGAGTAGCCTTTATGACTCGTTTGATTGTCACGAACGAGTCTCCTCAAGTGCCTACGATTAGAGATACGCAGCTATAAGTAAGACATTCCAGATAAACTCTTTAATTGGGATATAATGGAGACAGAACATAGAAGGGGAAATTTACTCACTGGATGTCAAACTCGTGGACAAGAGAAAATGAAATTTGGAATACATTTTTACTTCCTGCAAGCTGAGAGGAATACTTAAAAGTACACTTTACCTCGTTGTTTATATAAAACCGATGTTCAATTAATATGATCGAAATGGAGGAATCACAGCACATAGATAGCAACTTACGAACGTGTATCAGTACTAGATTCCTAGGAGGAGAAAGGAATCACCAATGGAGGGTTTGAATGGGCGGGGTGATCGGTTTAAACCCTTAATATATTAATACTACTACTATTGTGTAAATACAATAAATATACTTCTAATGTGGTCTAATTATATCAATGGTTTAAACCAGGGCCTTACTGCGTTGGATCTTCTGGCGCATTACATTAAGATATTTTTGATAATACATCTTAACGTGTATTTGCGTAACAGTCGAAATTTTTCAACATTCCGATTCTACTGTATATAACACTCTTCTATGCATGTTATAACAACAGCATATTGATACATGTTATTGTACCACTTAGGATTCATGCAAATCAATGCAATTCAATCAAATACATGATGTTGTTCCGTTTTATAGTTCGATACTTTAACTATTAGATGCTCATACGTAAGACAGGAGCAATGCACCCACAAAATCACTTAATATGCTTCCTGACGTTTTGAATGAGCCACAGCATTTCTTCCAGATTTATTTTACGAGATGCTTCCTCAACCAGCTCCTTAACATGCTGCTGCCTTAACAAGTCTTCAATCAAATCTTCGTTTGTTTATCATCTGTCAAATGTCTTTTATTACACTATTGTTTCTCTCCTCATCGTTCCGGTCAATGTTTCTTTCTTCTTCTTCTGTAAGTAAACTCTATTCAACTTCTAGAATAGTTCTTACTCGTACTTATCGATCGTACGTATTATAATATGATCGTAGATCATAAGTAATATAATTAAATAATTAGACATAATTTTTATAAGTTGTTTTAAAAAAATGTCATTTATAACAGTTTATTTTCGTTCATGATTGTACTTTTAGTCTGAGCGCAAAATATAAAACTGTTTCTACCCCTAATTGTATCTTGAAATTACTTTCGATAAGCACTAATGCAGTTTTCTTATTTGCAGATCGATTTCTTAAAAAATGGTGTGATTGTTGAAACATATATTCTATCTATTCACAAATCATTATTTTAAAAAGTGTTCAAATACACCAACCATTAACTCCGACAATTGATTTTGTTTTCTTTATAAGAGTTTTGAACAAACTCTAGGATGAGTTTTGGTAAGGTAACGTACTATCTCCGCTGAATATTTTGAAGTAATTAAATATACCCATCAAACTGCGCGCTCAAGTCTTAGTAGTGCAGCGAGTAGGCTGGTAATGATATTGTATCGTATACATTCATAATTGAATTTTAATGTTAAGATAAATTTTGACTGCCTACAGACAGGGTAGGTAAACGATGTCTAAAATTCCCCATCCCGCACATGTAGGGTTGCCACCATCCGTCCAGGGTTACCCAAATTGGCCCTAGTGTAAAGAGAATTCGGTCGGTGTTTTCTACTTTACTTTCCCTCATACCTAACTTATCCTATATAGAAAGTATTTTAATAGAAAAGAAAAAAATATCGATTGCGAGATTCTCCAGAATAATCCGTTTTGGGCATCCCTGACTCCAAAAAAAATGTCTTCAGCATTTCATTTCATTATTTCCACAAATACTTCAAATCAAATACAAATCACATCACTTCGGTTCTCTCCTAGCTTCACAACTGACCTCACATCATCCACCTGCCCCTCTACCCACTCCTGCACCTACCTTATCTCCTCCTCCTCCACCTCCCTCTGCTCCTACCTCATCAACATCTCCTCTTCCTATCTCCACACCCATTTCTTCTCCTGTCCCCGTTCTTTCAATTACTGCTTCCTCATCTCTCACGTCCTCGTCTATTCCTCCATCTACATCTCCTGCCGCCCCCACACAGTTACAACTTGCGCTCAGGAGTACGATGTGACAATCGCGTTCGGGTACACTGTGCGGGCTTGATCCGGAACTAGAAGCTGTACCAAATTCAAATTCCTCTCCACAATCTAACGTCGATTCCATTTCTCGTGAATCACAAACTTTTGCGAAAATAAAATATATATATTTCATCGCAAATTTCCAATCCCTTTCAAACAAATTGACAGATATTGAAATTCTGGTACATGAAAATCCATTCGATTTGCTATGCCTCACAGAACATTAGCTTTCAACTAACAACATCAACGATACTGCTATTTATAACTATTATTTAGCAAGTTCTTACTGTCGGCAAAATTTTAAAGGAAAAAATCCCCACGCAAGTACGTGTATCTACGTTCGTAATGATATTTTATCTTCTCCACGGCCAGGCTACGAAATCTTCTGCGTAGATAGTGTGTTCGAATTTTCTGCAGTTAATCTGACCGACACCGGTGTTTTTCTTTTGTGTATTTATAGACCTCCTCAATCAGATCTTGACATATTTTTTCGAAACTTTGAAATTGTTTTAAAACATATCACACATAAATCTACTAAATCTATCGTTATATGGGGCGATTTCAACATCGATTTCCTGAGTACATCTGACTCTGCACATTCACCAGTTAATCGATTCAAGAATCTTATCGACTCCTTCAACCTTATTACTACGATAAACGACCCCACTCGCCTCTCCGGCTCATCTCAAACATTGCTAGATCAAATTATAGTCAACAATGGAATCTCGTATCTCTCTGAAGTGTTTATCGCCGGATACAGTGATCACCTTGCTCAAGTATTGACAGTTAATAATAAACTAAAACCACTTAAAATCCTTTACAAATTTACAAGAGAGTTAATTGACAAAAATCAATCCATTGGCTAGCCTGCTCCTGGCGTTAGCTGCGGTTGTGAATGAGCTCTCTCTGTTTTTCAGTTTAATCTTTCTAATTATTTTAGTTT
>NNCF01137602.1:868-21810 GCA_002313205.1 Laupala kohalensis
CGCCTCTGCCTTAGGGCCCTTGATCGGAATTGATGGAATACGTCCCTTGCTTGCTTCCGGAGAGTAAATTAGTTTATTGTCCTCCACGTGGTCATACGCAGTCTGTACTGTTTTTTGACATAAATTTATTAAATTTATTATTACTACAGGGTAGCACTTCTTGTGAAGATTTATTTCTCCTGAATTGATTCACGTAATTTTGTGTTGTAAATGGGTTTTCTGTCTCCTTAGCAGAATTAGTAGGAATTGAGTTTTAAACTTTCAATAATGGTTTTGTTTCTTTTTCAAAATATCTTGAATTTTTACATATATACATTTTGACGCTTATATGACAATATATACATTGCATTATCATACAGGAGCAATATTAACAAATAAAAATGTATAGAAAGTATTAAGAAAAATTCTAGTTTCGCACACTGTACGCGGCCAGAAATCTACGTTCTTTTATGTTTTAAACACTGAACCCATTTTCATCCCGCATTCATATTTTTCCAAATGATTAACAAGAACATAAACTATTGAATGCGGCGCATTTTGAGAAATTAAAAATTTAAAGTTTGATTTTGAACATTTTAATATTTTTTTCTCTCCACGACCTATGTTATACAGCATATCGATGTAAGGATCATTAAATACGCTGTAAAATTACACCTCTACTAGCTCTCTACCTCAATTAGGAGAGCTTCCAGAGCGATTCGAAAGTTTTGTGTAGAGCCGTTTTGGGGCGTTTTGTTAAAATTTATATTGTTGTAACTTCCAAAAAGATTGAAATTTTACTACAATACTTGGTATTTTTAAGTCTACGTGATAGTTACCTTCATACAAAATTGTATCAAAAACTGGAATGGTCATGTAAAAAAACTGTTAAGACACTGTTGATTTGACATGGAAAGGCTCTGGTGTAAATTCTTCAGTCCCCATGCAACCGCTTGCACTACGCTACGATCTCTTCTAGAATTGTTTAAAAATAGCTAAAAAGTTTTATTTGACAGTGCTGACATCATCAGGAATGGAGCTCCCCCTCCACCCAAGAGCTTTAAACCATAGTCTGAAGGGACAGACTTGAATTGAGAAACTAATTAGACCGCGAGGAAAGGTTGGAAAAGTGTCTACTAATCCCTAAGCACGAATTGAGAAACTTCCTTGTTTACCTGGTCATAAGCAGTTTGCAGCTGCTTTTTTGACAATAAAGTTTAATAAGTGTACCTGATTATCGTCTCTGGAATTTTCAAATCCTCATTACTCATACCCAACCATCCTCACGGCCGCTGAGCTCGGTTGACACGTTTGGAACGCCAGTTGCCTTCATACTTACTTGAGTGTTTCATATACGTGTACAGTTTAATGAAAAAATAGATAATTATAGTTGTGATAATTTAATGCGAGTGTTCAACATGGGTGAGACTTTTATTTGTAAGATCTTAGATCAAAAGGGAAATTTAAATTAAGTGCACAAAAACTTTGTCAATCTTATTGAGTGGCCGAAAATTCTCTTTTCGATTTTCTGGCAACCTCTTTATGAAATGTAATAGGCTGACAATCTTAAACCATGTAATAGAATTAATGTTTCATACATAATCGGTCGGCTCTTTATTAAGCGCCCAGGTTATTTCTAAAGATGCTGATTTTACTATCAGGCTGCGATATAGACATAAAAATACTAGTGACAACTGCAAGTCTCAAGAAATGTTCTTGATTTTCAAGTAGGGACGTGGTTAAGAAGGATTCCTATTGTCCCACATGTCTCTTCGATTTTCGTAATCATTTTTTCCAGACCCTCGTCAGACATCGGACCACAGCCTGTTTTCATACCCTTTACTGTCCGGAACTTTCTTAAAGCTAATGGCGCGTAGTCACCATTCATGTAAAAGAGCTTCACTAGCAGAGAGCGATCCTATATTGAGAGAGTCATGCCGAGCTTCTCAGACGCAATATGAGGAAAATGCCATGTTTTTATATCGCATATTATGACACTTAAAGCGTAATCTATTGCTAAAGTTTGGAACTTTCTTTTCTTATTCCATACGCATTCCCCCTTCTTCGAATATATTCAGTTCAAATTTCATGTCATTCTGAGCAGTGGTTCATTTTTTACAGCTTTTTGAAAGTTGAACTTTAATTATAATAACCCTGTACATTAATTATTAATATGTATATGTCTTCCTTTACTACCCTAATTGCTTGGATATATGTAATGATGTGCTGTTTCCATTCCATTACTTATAATTTTGGGTTGCATATTAGTACGGCTGTTTTCTCTATTGTAATCTGTATTCATCCGTTTTTCATTCTGTGAGAAATATGTTATTTTCCCTGGAATGAGGTACGGTTCTTGTAATAAGCCGACATCGATTTCACTTTTCTCTAAATTTTCTTGCAAGTCAATTATTTCTGCTTGATTACCTTGTAAATTAGTAGAACATTAATTCCCATAATCTGTATTCTGCTGAATTATTTCGCATATTTTTTGTACTCATATGTACGGCTCATTACACTGTGGTTACTCAATTTGTTGTGTCTTATGCAGTTTACACACCTAATGTATTCCTGCTCATTTTTGCAGTCCTTCATTTCATGTCCCTCTGTAGCGCATCGACCGCAGATTGGTTTTTTTGCCGTACAATTTTTTGCCATATGGTCATACCGATGACAAACGAAGCACCTTAACGGTTCAATGTATTCATCTAATTTATAAGAACGATAGCCTATATCAATTTTCCCTTTTTTGTAATGTTGGAATAGCAGTCCTTATACCCTAGCACCAAGTGTTTCGTACGTCTGGTTTTTGGCCCTATCTTCTTTAAAATCCTTGCGTCCTTTGCCGTGTATACTGCATTTTGTCGAAGTAGTTTGTTAATGAAATCTGTTTCTACCTGACCCTCTACATTATATACAATGATTTTTGGTTTCACTCTTTTTGGTTCTTCTAAATGAAGGAGTCCATGTTTACGAAGTCTTTGTCCTCATCTTTTACTGAGTTCCTCGACAACTGTCCTGATTAACAACTTCCCCCCACCCCGATCATTTTACAATCATCTATGTGAAGTTCCCCAGTTTCAGATTGAAGTATCTCGTTTATAGCTTTTGTTAGATCTATATTATCATCCTTATGTGATTTCCCCACAAATAATAGTTTCTCCCTATTCCTTCTTTTCCTTTTTACATCCGTTGAATAAGTTTCTAGTTGCTCTTTTTCCTCAGTATAATGTGGCTTTTCTGTCCTGTCCTCTATTGTTTTTGCAAGCTTATTTACTGTATCTTGTATTTCTAGCACATTTCCCTCCTGTGTCGTTCTATTTTCTTCAATTGCTCGTCCATGTATGTCAGTTCGCTATTGAACTTTTGTGTTATTGTCGATAAGTCTTTGTTAATTTTCCCTGCCAGTAGCTTCCACCTATCGTCAATCACAGATATTACTCGTTCTTCTAGATCTCCTAATTGATATTGCCTATCAATGTTAAGTTCTTGTCTTTTATTCTACTTCCTAAGTCCAATAATTGTTGCTTTTCATTCTCTAAGTCTTTTAGTTGCTTTTGTTGAGATTCATTTTCTTTTCGCATTTTCTTACGAGCTTTCCAAAGATCGCGAATCCCGTTGTCTTATTCCTTGTTGTAATTTACCATTCAACCGTTTGAACTTTTCGTTATCTAATATTATCATTAAGTTCTCATATGTACTTTTCCCATCGAGTTTATCTTGTGTTCTTCTCCTTCTTGTGTCCTACATTTTCTTGTTCGTGTTGATATAACATCGACATCATCTTTTGTATTGCTGTACTCACTCCCACTACTGTTACGAGGCGAAGCGGTTTCACTCGCCATTTCTGCTAGTGTGGCACTTTCCCTTGTGCCCTTGAGTGCATAGAGTGAAGTAACAGACTCAAAATTTAAAAACCCCTATAGAACATCATAAAATTTAGCGTTACTTATTACCAAGGCTAACACCCCCTACCCCACCGTGACACCGTGTAACGATATCAGAACCCCCTCCCCGTAGGGTGCGTTTCGTAACTTACGAACAGCTCCCAAGTATAATAATAATAATAAATTTTTATAATAAATTTAATGTCAAAAAACAGTACAAACTGCGTATGACCACGTGGAGGGAAAAAAACTAATTTACTCTCCGGAAGCAAACAAGGGACCATCCCATCAATTCCAATCAAGGGCCCTAAGGCAGAGGCGGATTCAAAAAAATTCAGCAAAAATTCCTAGATAAGATAAAAAGTTAGCTGCGAGTTATAATACTAATAGAATGTCAATATGTTTGTAATTTTAAGCAAAAAATTACATGTAAAAGTTATTATCGAACTATAGATTATTCTGAGTATAGTATACAAACGGAACATTGAGGATTGTCGATCTCAGCGATTCTTCCGAAAAATCGGTCACAGAATCTGAATGTTAGAGCAGAAATTAGAGAGAGAATTAACCGAGTGCCTCGAAACCAAAGTCTATCGTAGGAGGGTGAAAATTAAAGTTACGGGACGAAGCTGCCGAGAGAATGAATTTACGCATTTACTAATTACCTCATTCGCTAGATGATTCCGGATTCCTACTCGCGAATGTAATGCAAAATTAAGTCGCTTAGCGAGTTCTTTCCTCTACGTTTTCCTGTAGAGCTTTTGCTCCCTGTCTCTTGGACTGAATTTTGATTTCGAAACGACCGACCATTCCAAACAGGTTTTACTCCATTTCTGCTCACTCTCAGACTCTAACGGAATCATGGACATCCCGCGCGACTGAGCTTGAGAATTATAGTTATTAAGACATTTTCAGGGCTCTCTGCACTTCACCACCAAACGTATCACAACACTATTTATCCCACAACATTATGTGGGATATTCTGTTACGTTGAATGGAAATTGGAGACGGGACCGGGGTTCGAACTCGTAACCATGAGCTCAGCGTGCTCATGGGCTTACCGACTGCGCCATCCCGTTCGCTTCCCGGGCCCGTCTTCCATCCTCGTTCAACTTGCGAGAGAGACCCAAAGACCTCTGAGGTGGTCTCGTAGAGACTAAACTCCTCATATGAGACGACTCCCTTTGGAAGTACTTTGTTTCGGGTAGTATTTTCCATTTCTGGTTCACAAACATAGAAATCTCTTATTTTCATTCAACGTAACATAATTAATCTGTTACCTGGTGGTGAGGTTCACCGCAATCTAGAGATTTCTATGTGGGATATTCATAATATGCCATATCTTTACTCTCCTCGTGGCTGAATGAAAATATTTTCAGCGCAAAAACATGAGGTCATCCGGCCCCAGAACTCTCTGGAGTGGGAACGAATCCCCGTTCCCCATGCCCCCTCCCCACTAGTTAGCCAATGGCTACGCTCTTCAGCACGCGGGGACTAAGTTTTCACGCCCCCTTCTACTCCTCCCATTAATTTACTGCTTTGTGGTAACGTGCGTCATATGGGGTTCCTTCACGTTTTTTAGGAAATTGTTTTAAAACATTGGTAGCCAACCTGTGTTCCGTGAGATTCTGTGTTGCAGGAGAGCCCGGAAGAACGTTTAAAAATTTGCCAATAAATGCAGATTTTGAAAGCAAAGTGCGTTGAACTAGATGAGGTTAATATATTCGTGTCGAAGTCTATCAACTATTGAATTGAAATATTTTTAAATAATAAATATTTGAAAAAATCATTTTCGTATAACTTATGTGACAAATGAACTCTCACCAACATTAAACAACTAGAAAGGCACAGAACTCTACCTGACCTGAGACGCCTACTTCCTTTATAGTCTAGCAGACAATAAAGCTTGTTTTGCTTGATCACCTTTTACTTTGGTTACGGGGAAGGAGCTGGGTTACTTCTGATAGGGAGTTTGGTAGGGGTTGTAGTGGTCTGAGCATGATTAAATTACAGGTTGAGGGGTTCGCAGATTTCCGTGGGTAAGGGACCACTGTTTTCAAGGATCTGTGAGAAAAACCTACGACGAGAAAACCTCACACGACAAAACCCCACATCCCTTTATCTGCGTCGAGAAAAATACCTTCCGAAGAGGCACTAACGGGTAGTCCAATCTTTCATTATCTGTTGTGGTCATTTTTTTCATTTATTCGCCTGTTCAAAGTCCTCAGTTGCAGAAAAAAGGAATGACATATAAGTTACTTCAAATAATCCGCTCTTACTTGGAGGATAGATATGTATTGCTAGACATTGGGAGTGAAAGGATAACACAGTGGATGACACAAGGGTATCCACAAGGAAGCCATAGAGGCTCATTTTTTTATCATTGTGTTGGAAGGAATGGTAACGAACGGGATCCGAATAACAGCTTATGCGTTGCGTTAATGAGAGAAGGGAACAGTGCGTCGGAGTTGAAGGGAGAACGCAACAGGGTTCTTGAAACCTTCCAAGCAGTTTGTGATGAATTACATTTACGTACATCAGAAACAAAATCCGAGGGAATAGTGTTTGCTTTGAAGCAAAGAAGACACGCTAGGAGAGATCCAATCGTGAAAGGTAAAGAATGGCGGTTGAGGATAAAAAAAGAAGTTAAATTCTTCGGTGTCGGAACCATATTGAATATGTCGGAAAAAAGAAAACAAAAATTTATTATGGATTGATGAAAGTAGAGTTCACCAAAAATAATTTAGAGAAATGTCACTTGCTCCAATTGTATGGAGGGGTAATGGTCCCTATCTCCACATCTGCGGTTCCATATGGATAGTGAAGGCGAAGCTAAGGTACGATGAACGGAAGCTAAGCAGTTTTTAACGACAGTGTTTATCGTATTGGAGTGGAATGTATAGAAGAGTTTCTACAATGGCAAAAATTGTATTACTTGGGTCATAACCTATTGACTTAGAATTAGATAAAAATTGGCTGCGGTATAGAGTGCGACAAGGGGCGGAAATACAGATAGATGAAGTACAGCTAACGAAAGCAGCTGAATGTTGGAAGAAGAGAATATATAAAAAATTAGGGGAGAGTTGGCAGTTACGGTGGGAGAAAACGGGAAAAGAACGATTAACATATAGGTTTATACCACAGGTATTATTTAGTTATAAGAATCGGAAATGGTTTCAAACAACACATTTGGTAATCGAAGTTTTAACAGGTCATGGCGACGTCGACGATTACTGGCACCGATGTAACATGAAGGATGACGGAGAATCGGAAGGGAGAAGAAAATAGACCACGACCTACACGATTGCGAATTAACTGATGGAGAAAGAGGTGCGTACTTCAGAACACTCCGTCGACATGGTCTTCTTTGTACAGCGCATTGGGAGGATTATATTGGAAAGGGGAGAGGTTTACATGGAATTCCAAGACTACGTAGAAGAAACACTTACAATACGGAAAATAATTGAAGCCAGAAACTACAATATCTCCAGACGGTTAGGCATGGATACATCGCACAAATGACAGCTGAGCGTGGAAAGCTAGATATGAGGGAGAGGAAAGGTAAGTGAAATGTAGTGGCTCGAGCAAAGCAAGTAACGTAGAAGACGAGTTATTGTGAAGAAATTAGGAATAGAAGAAAGGCGGAATTAAATAGAAACAGGATGTAGTATGTAAACTTATGAATTAGTTATGTAAAGATTAATTTTGTAATGAGAAAACAAACCTCAGGTCTTACGGCTGAGAAACTGGGGAAAAAGAAAATCAAAATGAGTTTAAAAATTGAAATAAATGTTCAAAGTCCTAGTATATATTGCTACAAAATTAATCATTAATCTTATATTATTAAGTGATGGCTCATTTTTCTTGTATGAGTAAGACTAGTGAAACACAATTTAAATAACATATCTACGACGTCCTGCTGCCTAGATGGTATTCTCTCTTTTTAAAGGTTGAGTTACCATTCAAAGCAACGAAGAGATCAATTGGCCGATCGGTAAAAACGCTGTTGTGTTTTAAACAAAGAAAATCAGTTCTCTCAGTGCAACAGTGTTAGGTGCCGAATCAAAACTCCTCAATACGTTCATGTCGCTGAAACACCCATCAGTAGTGCATAATTGATACGAAACTAACTATCGCAGGAGGAGATTTGAATAAAAATTACGCGAGAAAGAAGCTATCAATTATATGAATATTTTATTTTAATGTTTATTTTAAACAATATTCTAACTGAACCCCGCGGTCAAGGGATTCAGGTACTGAAGATCGCATTCCTCGTTTGGGTAGGGTCGATCTCAACCCCGGGTTTTTCCTGCCGATCTTTTCCTTATCGCTGCGCAAGACGTAACTTGACTTTTGCGAAAGGGGAAAGCGGGGAGGAGGATTCTTTTTAAAAAGTGTGTTCTGAGTTTGGGCCCGCTGCCGGGAATCTGGGATTTATACTTCCATGTCCTAATATTTCTCGCAGAAATGGAAAATTAAATAATCTCAGATGTTTTGGAGAACTTCCACTCTTTTTGAGAAAGCCACTTTAAAAACGTGAATTCTCACGGGGAGTAGACAGATTGAATGCGTTGCTGTATTTCCTAGCATATTTTATTAATTACCGTATATCTTACCATATTATAGTGTGTGAAGAGATGAAAAGATTCGGGTACTAAAGGCAACAACGCCACTTTGAATGTTTATTGATCGTAAGGGGAAGGTTATGTTGTTTTTTTTTTCTATGACTATATACGGTGTACTATGATTATATTTATGCTATTAAAGAAGTTGACTTTTTCGGATTCGCGGCAGGATGTCATTCGTCTTAAATCCTATAATATTCTTTTATTTCTCGAGAATAGTCGTTTGTAAATTAGATAGTGTGTGAGAGTTTGTGAAGTCAATCGAGTGATAAGAATACCAGAATTGTTTCGTAATTTATGCGGCAACTTTATTCCAGGACCGCCACTTTAAGGGAAATTTTCCCATTTTAGTTTCTCACGTATTTTCCCTTGCTTTGAAAGAAAAATAGAAAAGAATGTATTAAATAAGAATATAACGTCAATCAAATGCGACATAGAATTTCTGGAGGCTAATATTAGGAATTGACAAAAACAACTCACATCTCGATTTAATATCTAATACGCTCTACGCCATTTTTGTACAGATTCCTAATATTGTATACTAAGTTGAACATAATATGATTTAAAATATAGTTTAAAAGAGTTTTTTTCTCTCTTTTATTAGTGATAGGTTCTGAAAAATAAAGAGTGTAACACTCATTTATTTTAAAACGATGTTTCAAATATTGCATATCGACGGTGCTTTCGAAGTAGGAAATAGAATGTTATTATAATGGTGAATTTTAATATTTAAATGAAAGTATTAACGTGGACAGTAAAATTCATTACTTTCTACCCATGTTTGTATAAAATATGTGTATTATCTGTAATAAAAATATGTATTAATTGCACATGGTTTTATAGAATTTCTTCATAACAATAATAATTTGTTAATAATTCATGTATGAACGCTTTGCAATTTCTCTTTTCTTGCAAATACGCAATTTCTCCTTTCTTCGTACTTTCCTGTATTTTCCGCTCTGTTGAAAATTTTCTCCCGAGATTTATCAACAACTTATAAAGCATGCACAAAAGCGTACAAGCGTGTTCTGTGTACCGTTCCATTCTAGAACTTCCATCATTTCTATGGACCGTTTATGCAAATCTCTTCGATATTTCAATTGTTCTTGATTACTCCACGTTTTGGAACCGATTTCTAAGATGACGTCATTAATAGTGACAAGGCTTGCAGTTGTGTAAGTTGCGGTGGTGCAATGTGTTACTCTTAGGGAATTTAAAGATCTCATTGAAAAGAGTGGCGTCGTACTCTAGAGAGATTCTCTCGAGTCTGAAACCTTTACTCATTTGGTGTTTGAACGCAGACGGAATTTCTAGGATTCCTCTTGGACGTGAAGGAAGAAGTCAAGACCAAAACAACAAAGCCTGGGGGTTATCTTTCTCTTGTGTCATGAGGTAAATTTGCAACTGAGTGTTGGACAGAGGAGTCTGATTTCTAGGGAGTTATATGGTACATGACATTAGGAAAGGATATTACAATAGAGATCCATTTACCAGACCTTTCGGGTATGGGTATAATTATCAAATAGAATAACACCATAAACGGTGGCGAATGTATTTTTTATTTTTCTATTATTTTCCTATAAAATGCTTTATACAAATAAAAAATTTTCCAACGACTACTCGTTGCCTTGCTTACAATGTATAAAAACGTATATTAAATCTCTGACCCGTTTGCTCCAATGTCTTCAGCTCTCCGTTCCTTCTTAGTTGTTCGTAGGGTTGACGATGTAACTTAATGTCTGTGGCTTCGTATTTACAGTTCTTAGTTCCGCCGATCTCACTAGGCGGTCGTGGGGGGATGAGAGATAGCGCACGTGGGCGGGGCGAGTGACCGCCAAGGGGTGTGTCGGGGGGCGGCGGATTGACGAGGGGGTCGTCCGCGCCCGGGGAGCGGCGGACCCGGGCGCGGCGAGCGGCCGCGCGCCCCGCCCGCGCCGAAGGGGGACCGGGAGCCCCTTTAGGGGGCGCCGTAGGAAGAGGGCGGGGGCGAGGGAGCTCCATAAGAAGAAGCGGGAGCGTAGTTGTAGCCACCCTGTCCGTACGAGGTCTGCCTGTACTGGGCCACCTGGATGGCCTGCTTGGTGCCGCCGAGCTCGATGCCGACGACGCGGTACTGCGTTGACGGCACGCCGTATTGCGACGAAGGAACGCCGTATTGCGATGAGGGCACGCCGTATTGCGTGGAGATGTGTCCACCGCCGCGGCTGCCGCCTCCGCGGGACGCCGCGTTGGCTTCCTCGCGGAGCAAGATGGCGCGGATCTTCTGCAGCAGTTCGGCGTCGACTTGCGCGCCCTCGCTGGTGGAGTAGCCGACGGCTTCCTCTTGGTAGCCACCGCCACCGAAGCGGCCACCGAAGCGGCCACCGAAGCTGTCGCCGTTGTAGCCGTCTTGGTAGCCGCCGCCGCCATAGGTGGTGGATGGGCGGACGTAGTTGTAGCCACTGGGCGGCTCGGCGGTGGCGTACGCCGCGAGCGTGGCCACCACGCACTGCAAACACAAATTTCAAACTATTTATTTGTTCCTCACCTAGTAGTAAGCTTTCATTTTGAGTTTTACGGAGCACCCGCGATCTCACCCCAACTCACAGAGCTGCAGAAAGGAGCGACTCGTGAATTCATTACTTAAATAAATAATATATTTAAGCTTAACCCACTCTTCGCTAGCTATGTAAAACATCACGTACGTAATGTAAAAGAATGGGTGGAATATGGAGCCTTCGATACGACATTCAAAGAATGACGATACATGAGGGAATATGAGAAATAATCTTAGTAACCGGATTTCAATGATATTTCATAGACTACTATCACTGTTAAGAAATATTTATGCAGTGATAAATAATCTAATATCGTAATTAAGTTGCACTAAAACCATGGACTAAACAATTTTTTGAAAAAATCATTCAGCAACTAAAATTGTCAAGAGTCAAATCTGAAGTGATTTCCTTCTAAATCACCAGTTTCATCTTTTCATCATTAAACGACTCAATTACGAGAAGAAGAAAATCCTGTTTTCTTTAATTTAGAGCAAAATATACTGACATGTTTTGAAATTTAAACATTTCGAGGTATATGTTAAGAAAAAATCCTGGAAAGTGAAATTTACTTTCGATTAAAATGGAACCGCTCCCACTAACAATAAGACGCAACTCTACCGCAACTAACAATAAGCGAAAGATGCGTAAGGAAGAATTCAAGTGGACAAAAGTGAGATGCCAAATGGGAGAACCTGAATAATTTTACTGAAATCTTAACGGTTCGGTATTAATATAGTGGATAAGTCGGCTCGGAATAGATTTCCCTTTTCGATTAATGCTGACGTCCAAGCTTCGCATGCTAACTGGAATACACTCTTATATTTCGTTAATAAAAGATAAAATTATAATTTCACGGTAAGATAAGTTAAACGGCGTTGCGATGTATTAGCTTCATTAATAAATATAATGAATTTATTCTTACGTTGTAGTAATGCTTCGGAATAATAGTAAGAAAACCGGAGTGAAAAATAATACGCAGGTATTTCAGAGTACCCCATTGACTTTTTTATGCTTTTCCTCTGGAGCGACAACTATGTCAATTTTATTTATTAACTATCTTTTTCGTATGTATAAATGAAATATATTCTATGGAATGTGTCATATACTACTTTTCAAATACCAGTGAATTTAAAAATATCCCGGGGTCCGAACTTTTAAATGATCAATTTTTCTTGTAACCCGTCTCTTGAAATTTCTTTATTTGAAATTCTCGGCGAAGAATGAATAGCTTAGTTTTACCTTTCGTCGTAATAATATCCTAACTTTGCAAATTTATTTTTTAACAGTGTCTAGTTTTCTTTCGGGATCTCCATTCTTGAGCCAAATCTCTAACGTTTGCGTCGATGATCTATTTATGTGTTTAAACTAATAACTTTTATTTAATGAATATATTATTAAACATCAGACAACTTCGCTTCGCAAGAAATCATATCCTGTCAGTACTTTCATCTGGTAAGAATTAATTATACTTTTATTCCATAAACTGTATATCCTTTTTGTTGGAGACTAAAATTTTTAACGAAGATCACTTCCGGAATTTTCACAGTTCAGATATCCATGTCCCAGACGCAGAAACCGTGCGCGAAGACTCCCTCAGTGAACACGGACCGATCGAGATAGAGAACGATTCGTATGCGAAGTCCACTGATCACTCGTAGCCCCGAAGTTCTACGTCCGAGCACAATGTCCGCCAGAGCTGTCACTCGTTGCTTGCTTACCAGTGCAAGGGTCTTCATGGCGCTTGGTCTAGCTCCGCAGGATGCCACGGAGAGCTGTGAAGCCAACTGATGCTTCCGAGAGCCTACGCCGGCCTTTTATATCAAAATCCGTTTTCGTGACGTCAGTGCTGCCGAAGGGAAAATGTGCGAGGCAGAGGAGAGCCTGGGAGAGATGGCAAAGACGCGTCGAGGAGGGGGAAGAGATGCTTGGCCGACTCTTCCTACACCTCGCGTCTAGAGGGAGGCAGAGAGAAAGGGAGAGCTATGTTGGAAAAGGTGATGGTGGGAGGGCATGAAAGAAAAAGTGGAACTCTCCGTGGAAAGTAGGATGCTCCTCTCCATACACCCTCTCCCAGACGGACACCCGCGCGGCGCCCACCCGCCCGTGGGTACAGGGCTGGAGATGAAATCGAAGGATGCTGCGAGGTCAAAACAAGGGTGCAAGGGCACCTGTACTTCCTGACACTCTCGCAACACGTCTTCGCCTTCGATGACTCCAACGGAGAGGAGTTCAAGTCAGCGGCGCTCCCGGGGTTCAGTGAATGTGCGAAGGTAGCGGAAGAAAACTACAGAGTACGTTCAACTTCCAAGACTATATCTTTCATTTCAAATTCGCATAGTTTTCAGATTACTATCTGAATCTGTGCGAATAATGCACACACAATTCAAGAATGGAAAAAATAATAAAGTTTAAATGCATCAAATGGCAATCTCGCATAAAATGTTTATCTAAGCAAACCTGTGAATATATAAGTATATATGATTGGAAGATGATTAAATACAAATGAAAAATCGGACTTCCATATCATAAGAACCCAACAATAGACATATGTAGTTAAAATATCTGGATGACCCAAATTCAATCATGCTTTTTAATTAATCACAGAAAATGTTAAAATCAGTACCAGGCAATTGATGACGTGAAAAAAAGTAATTTAAAAATAAAACTCCCATTGGGATTTTCAAACCATGGATCATGTGTTTGCCCGGAAAATCTACCAGGAAAACAATTTATGAATTTGTTCACGTGAGTTACAGATTCACTCAAAAACATGAGATACCACGGTAACTCGATTTCCACAATTCCTGGATTTTTAATAAATTAAATGATACTTCCAGCAATTAATTGAATATAAATTTTACGAATATAATATTTCCTTGTAGTTTTTAGAGAGCAGAATACACTTATCAGTGACACAAATATTTATCATTGAGAACATTTGTAAACATTTATAATACAAAAATAATCCCCCCACCCGGCGATAACGTGAAAATCATTTATAGAGATTACGCCATACACATGGGATGGTTGTCGTCTACATTTTCGTTTTAATACACGCGCGTATTACAGGTTGCCTACGCAGGTACCTTTTTGAGAAATATTCTGCCCTACAAGACCAAAAAATAAAATATGTTTGAAAATTAAATAAATGAAAGAAGAACGAACTTAGAAAAACTTCACTAGAAATTTCACTCGAACCCCGCCTGGAAAATGCGGGATTTCGAAGTTTCCATCGTTTTTGTGCATGCGCTACTCGACACAAAATATCTTTAATGTTCAATAAAGAAAAATCTAAAAAGTACCTGAAAAAAAGGAGTGGTGTAGTCGGACAATAATTTTGTTACTATTTTGCATACAAAACTTCTAAGGCAATTTGAAATTTTGTAATAAATATCTTCATATCGTAAGGTACTAACGAAAGAACGTGTGTTTTATGTTCAGTATTTTTTTCAATACATTTTTCTATTGGCGTGTTTCTTAGTCACTTAGGCAAGAATTAAGAAACTTTTACTTGCCACTGGTTGTCCAAAGGCATGAATTGAGAACCTCCTTATATTTGACCCTTCGAGCGCGGCACGACTTGAGAAACTTCTTTACCTAACAATCTGCGACAGTAGGAATCCTTGTTAAACGCGCTGGTGGTCATTTACCTACTCCTTACTTGAATATCAAGAACATTCGTGTTGCATGCTGTTATCACGTTGTCAAGACTTGGTATTTGATTTTTAAGAAAGCGTTATATTATATTGCTTAAGTTATTTCATTGAACAAATACATTTATTGCACAAGCCATTACTCATAACAATAAATGAATATTAAAAACAAAATAAAATACTTCAAGAAAATAACACTTACACAGGAAATAAGAAAAAAATACTAATTACTGTTTTGAGACTTATTAAACTAACACGCTTCTTTGTGCGAAGGACTTTTAATAAACTATGTTGATTTTATTGTTTTGCAGTCGCTTTATTTTGTTCCTCATTAATTCATTTCTCTGCTTAATATTCTTGTCTGTCTGATTGCTCTCCGCGTTTGAGGCGTCATTAATACACATATGTACTCTTTTGAGCATTTTTTTACAATCATAAATATGAAACGTTAAGTGAAAAGTGATGAATTTGTTGAAGTATAATGCGCATAATTTATACACAAATAAAATAATAAAGGCATCTTCTGCTATGACTCGTAATGAAATGAAATAGTCACAGTATCTAAACCCTATCAATAATGAAATTATACACGAATATTTTAGTTGCACAAATAATTATGAAGACAACTGACATTCTGACCAACTCTGCAGAAGGTGGAAGGGTATGAGTTATGCTGATTTGGAAAATCCGGAGCCAGTCCGCAGGTAAACCAGGGGTGCAACCAGAGGTGCGGGTGTTTGTCAATTCCGGAGTCGTTGGATTCAGGTCCCGCGGACATTTTCTTAACTACTTTGTCTCTTGAAGAGGGTGACGAAACCCCACCTCCCGGACAATCTGGTTTTGTCAACTTTTGTCAATTAAGACCATGTAGAGTCGAACAAGCTTGACTTTGACGAAGAAAATTATACTTCAACGCTCCAAAACGAGTATCCATGTAGAATATATTGATCAAAATCTTTATTTAAATATTTGTATTTTTCTCGCCGACTGACTGTGTTCGTGTACATATGTCCCAGAATGTTTGCAATATTTATATAGTTTTCCATATCATTCGAATGCACAATAATGAACATCCCACTCAGGAAATGTTCCTCCTCCCCGACTCCAGCGTGGAACGCAATTCAGCCGCGCTCTTCTTACAAGGAAAAACCAAAGGAGCGCTAGAGAGAGGAAGTTGACCGCGGGACCCAAGTCAACTATACCCTCCTGGTCAGGAAAAACTGTCAAGGGATTAACATCAGCATTTGACCATGTACAACGTATCAAAAAATAAGAAATACCCCATTTGATGCAAGGAAAAATGTACATATTAACTATTACGGAGATGTGCACTAAACTTCCATGTGCAGGAGGGGATAAACAGATTGTCAGACAAAAAATATCCTGGAAAACACATTTTGTAAATGTATTTCATTTTTGTATAAGGACATTTTCTCTAAAAGTTTTAAGTTCTCAAATTATAAGCAAAAAATGGAAAATAAGTTTTTTGTAGTTTTTGTCAATTTCATCGCGCTCCAGAGCCTTTTCCGTTATTCAGGCGACAAAACAAAACTGAACATAATTTGTTGGAAATTTAATGAACATTATTTCGGTTCATGAATGTTTAAGTACGCCCAGTTGACCGTGGAACCCAATCCACCGTCACCGTCTCAATTCATGCAAAGGGATTAGTAGACCTTTTCTCGCGGGCAAAATAGTTTCCAAGTTCGAGTACCTCTTATATATATATATATATATATATATATANTCCCTTTCTGTTCACACTTTTCCAATTAGTAAATGGTACATCACCTCTGTGCCATTCATACACACACATTTATCTGCGTATAGCGATTAGCTAGAACTCCCATTAAAATTTGTGGGGCCCCAGTCGAAACCATACCATACCAACCACTCCATTTTAGCTGACATATTTTTATTGTCTTTTCATACTCCGCTGCTTATGTTTGTCTCCGCACACACACGTTCCATACGTCAAGTGCATCTCCGTAGAGTGTTCGCAAATCTTTATTCCGCTATAATATCGAATACATTGGAAATAATTTTACGGCGAGAATGAGTCAGTAATAAATATGTCTAAAAGTAAGATTCACTCCACGAAAGAAAGCAGCCACTCAGTTACACCCGAGGGAATCAAAAGATCAGGGGATGGATCAACAAAGAAATTATAAGGAAGAGAAAGGAATAGTAGAAACAACTTAAAGGGAATAATGCTGTAAAAATATTAAACAGCAACTCTTAGATTCCCAGTACTTACTCGTGGAGGAAAGTTTGCATAAAAGGTGAGTGAAAATACAAATGGAACTAGCGGTGGAGCAAATTGTAGTTCGCGGAAGAACTAGTTCACTCGCGTGAATGATGAATTGCTCGTTCTTTCTCCGAGAACTAATTTGCTCGCGAATGCAATAAGCTTCACGAAGAAACTGCTCACGTGGAGACCTTACGAACGACGAAGTTTGCGCTCACAATGGTTACTAAAATCGATATGGTGTAAAATTCCGCTTCTTGCAACACATGTGAAACACTTCATTCTTACGAAAGACTGGCAGAGAATTAACACAGTCGAATATCATACATTCGCGATATACCATACAAATTTTATATTAAAAATTATGATTACCCGAGGTGAAAGAATTACCGATAGGAATGTTAAGGTACCAAATAAAATAATCGAATTATGTAGAATTTCGACTTCAACAATTTAGAATATTTGAGGTTTTACTATATTTAAATCACATAGACGTCATTTCAACACGTACAGGACACACATCTCTCACCCATCTGACTATTTTTCTGCTTCTAGAAAATAATTTCACTGGTCAATGAAAGTGGAGTGGTGTACAGGACAATTGTCGGAATGCCCGGAACGTCTCTCCGACCCTGCTGCGTATTATTATCTGCATAAATAGATATGGCTGTTAAATTTTCCGATTGAATATTTTATTCTAATGGACGTATGATCGTGTGTAGTTAAGACTGACTCTATAGTACTGGGAGGGCAAAATAAACCTGGCCCGAAAAAAAAAGTAATCCTGCCTCTGAACAACTACCCGTCAGAGAAACGACTAAAAATGGCCGTCGTTGATGTCGATACAGCGCTGTGTTATCAAACTGCAATTAATCAAACTGCGAAACACGCGTAGCAGCTCTGCTTGAGAGAGGTTTCACGATGAGAGGACAGCCAGCAGAGGCAGTAAAATCTCCTGGCCACCTGGATCACCTGATCTTTCTCCCTGTTATTTTTACCTGTGGGGTCAATTGTAGGGTCAGGTGTACTCAAATAATCCGCACTCACTGGAAGAGTTACTGAGGAACATTGCTAACGCTAATACTGCTATCCCTCAAGGAGAGTCGCCAGGCGAGTCTCTCAGTTTGATAAATGAAGCACAGCACTGCATCGACGTCAACGGTGGTCGTTTCCAGTATTTTCCAGTGACGCGCAATTCTCTGTTCATCAACTAAAGTCAAATGTGTCAGTCTTACAAGTAATTTCAGGGCCATTTCATTTTTATTATTATTTATTTTGACTGTGTTCATCCGCCTTGTATGCAATTCTAGTTATTCAGTCTTTGCCGCTGTCGTAGCGTTGCCTGTCCCCGCCGTCGCGTCGTGGAGGCAGGCGCTTCTCGAATATCTTTTAATCTCTGGGCTTTTCTTATGCCATCAATATTACTAACATACTCGTCATATATAGCATACTTTTCGTTCGTGTCAATTAGTCTACCCTGGTCTGTCATATTCGAGTTTCCGGGCCAGTTTTATTTTGCCCATTCTGAATAACAAAATCCGTGAGTCCTCTTTTAGTGACACCCCTAATTCCTTCTTTAAACGGATACGACCGCAAATCCGTAACTACAACCCACATAGACATAATCCCAACAACTCTCTTGTCTTCAGCACCTGTTAGGCTTATGCAAAATATACACCCTATTAAAATGGGAATTAACAAAGATCCAGCGGGATTTGTTGGCTTCTAATGTAGTAATCTAAAACTACCGTGAATAACACAATTTTCTTTTATTAGAAAATAACAGTGCCACTTGAGATGAACTAAAATATCGAAGAGCGCATATAGATCTCTTTGTGTGCCGTTTTTTTGACGGTTGGCAACATCGTTTTCTTTTTTATTTGTTCTTTCTACATATTTTGTTTTTTTAGGGATATGCAACCAAATAATAATTTCATTATAAAAACAGTGACGGCGATTATCAGAAGTTTTGCTCATACTTGACTCACTTCAACTGATCGTAGAAGACTTTTCTTGCGGGGGATGAAAAATTCTTCATAGTATGCTCTAGCGAAACACTTCTTCAAAAACCACACACGGTAAAAAGAGCATCGTTACATTTGATGGTATAGTAAAAGAATTTACGGGCATTCAAGAATAGGTATGACACCAGGGACGGATACGTGGTCGTATGTATAAAAAAGTGCATGGTCACTTGTACAGTGGACCGTAAACGTAAAAAATCAAGTTTTATGGCGCGCTGTTTTATTATGACAAACAAACAAACAACGAATGCAATTATTACATCAAAAAACTAGTGGTGTAAAACCATTTCTCATACGATTCTCAGTCTTAAATATAGATCGAAAAACAAAAATATAATGCTGCAATATGTTTTATAAGTGATGTACGTATGTATGTGCATCTTCAAGTGTAACTAATGCTAATTTATAAATTTCAATATAAGATATACACGGAAATTTTTTTTCGATTTTACTACGTCTATGTACGTTGTACAGTATTAAGAAGTCCATCTTTGCTATTAACAATAGGAAAGTGTCCTGCACAACTGGTCAGAACAGACCTGCTACTGACATAGTAAATGACAGTCTTTCTACAGCGAAGACTGTAAATGAGGAAGTAAATCTAAAGCTCATTTTAAGAAATACCACATTATATCGTATTATACTTATTGTTTATTCTATGTATATCTCAACTTCTATGATAACAATAAAATCGAAGTCTATAAAATGATAACTTATTTGTATGGTAATTTTAATCGATACATTACGACTATGTACTATTTTTAGATGCAGCATATCTGAAATTAATTTTAACGATAGTGATTTAATAAACTATGTAACATTTTCTTTTGTTTTTTTGATGAATGTTTTCTTTTGTTCATTGATAACAATAAATACTAATATATATTTAGCAAAGAAATGTTTTCTACACAGATATCTTTTCATTTATAATATTTCTTCTCGGCAATTCGACTTAGCTAGTTATTTACTCAGTAAATTCAGCGACTAAAACAAGAACTTCTTACAGACTGGGAACTTACAAAGCTGTTGAAACATAAAATTTAAAATTGTAAATATAAAATTGTGAACAACGAAGGAAACATTACTAAGGTAATAATTTTATTTGTATGATGGTGTGAATGTACATGAATTTTATGTTGATTCTGAAAACGCATTTTATCGACTTTCATGGTGATTCACTAATTGAGTAATCGACCCTGCCCATCTTCGTAAGAGCTTTACCATTTGATGTAACTCATTTTGACAAATATATTACAAAACATAAATACATACATACATACAAAAACCGTGTTCATATTTATTAATTCAACGATACTGCGAAAAGTTGAGAAAAGACATCACCCTAAATCACATCTTTAAAATAGGAATTACGGTGCATCTTTCCTGAGTGAGCCTCTACAATACAAAAGGCAACATCGCGTCGAAATTTCAAGTTTTCGTTGACAGTTAATCAAAATGTAATTCTTTTTACAGGGAATAGCATGCGCGTTTACAATAATTAAATACTGCTTTAAACACGAAACATTCATTAAATTGACTCAGTCTTTAGTCGGGACCACTGCGTGCTGGCGGACAGGCAAAATTAAAATCTCTTTTCTTTTTGTATCAGGCACCCCCAAACTTTACGTCAATATGGCGCGGTCGAAAATTTGCGCTGTAACTACGAGCTGAACTACAACGTGTGTGACAGTCTGACTAGGTCAAGTAATAAACGCAGAATTGCTTCAATACATTGATCAATGTGATGAGCCTGTTGCCTAAAATGGTGTAAAAACTTAAATTTTCAGAAACATTGATAAAGAAGATAATAATTTTGTAACTGTGACTCTGTCCAAGTATTTCAATTTAGCTAGCTACAAACCGATACATTTACCAAGCATTGCTGTAAACTATTATTCATTTCAATATGAGATTATTCCCAAAACCTTCATATTTGACACAGATGATTCCAAAGGATTCCTCTATAAACTATTTTTCGAAGAATATATA
>NNCF01137602.1:41773-110318 GCA_002313205.1 Laupala kohalensis
ATATATATATATATATATATATATATATATATATATATATATATATATATATATATATATATATATATATATATAAAATGCATTATTCAATGCATTAATATAATGGGTTCAAATAGTCTAAATGTACTGGTCCTATCTCTGTCCTGCGCTTAGCGGCTACTGTATTCAACCGTGAATGACCTTGACCGACACTCCTAGTGATACGCTTGGCAGAACGCGGGGCGTCACCGCCAGTAGAGCAGAACTCTTTCCTTACTTTCTTACTTCCAGCGCGCGCCTTATTCGTTACCTGGTTTAGTTAGAGCACCATTCTAGTACTTTTTGTTTGTTTGCAAGGGAATATTATACAATATCGTCGTTGTTTCCTTTATAAATGTTATTTAATTCCTTTTTTCAGTACATAATGTAAATAAAATACATGGTATTTATTTTGTGGATATATTGGGTGATCTTTTTAAATTAATTTTCGTATTTGTGAGTTTACGGTAAAGAGAATAAAACTATATTATGCACACTGTGTAGCTTTCTTGCACACACACACGTTTGTGATTAAGAAATAGAACAACTATTTTCCTTCAAGTCAATCTCTGTTTTTCAGATTTTTTTTGGAGCATACGAGACTAGTCATATCTAACTATACACAAAGTAATTAAAGTTTACCGAAAATAATGCAATATGTCTGTGTAACACGAATTCCCAACATATACGAAACAAATCGAATAACATCGTCCGCTATGGGCTGGACCAAGACCAATAGCAAAAGATTTAGAACTACTTTTTCTAGCGCAATGTGACAATTGAAGCACATTTGATGCTACTTCAGTTCATCTTTTGACGCAGTAGTGTAAAGATGGCCTATAAAGTGAAAATACTCTATGACCAAATATTCTACATGGCATCTAACGCACATGCAGGTACGAAAAGAATACTTGTAGTGAACTAAAGTCAGGGTAATTATAACTTGGGTTTTGTGAACTAGATTATTATAATAATTCTTCTTTTGTGATAGTAGTATAATGCTCTCTGCGACGTTTCTTGATATTTTTTTTCGTGTGGGGATGTGAAGTGACTTTCAAAATGTATATCTTCTTCATGACTGAATTATTTTAAAATGAATAATATATGATACTTTCATTCTTGGTAAAATTTCTACTGCGACAACAATAACCTTAACTGAGTGATGTTCTAGGCCATTTTAGTGAACATTTGTAGATGAAACCTGGAACATTGAGAGTGAGATACAGACGTAAATTGGGCATTATTACGAGTATTGTATCGTATAATTTCAGTCACATATTTCGATCTACAAGGTTTAGTTTGATTGGTAATGTTGCAGAATGAATAGCATGTGGACCGTGTGTTTTTCCTCGTAGTCTTTTATAAAAGAAAACATTGCCAAAACCAGCGACACAATTATAAACAATAATTCTGCATTTTGAATATATCATTATTTTAACTTAATTTTAGTTTGAGGTTGTACTTCCAGTTACATATTGCAGTTAAATTTAGAGCATAATTATAATCAAGACCATATTACATATACTCGAGCGTTACTTTCCAGAATTTCATAATTGATATGCATTAAATCGTGCCATTGATCTCTGGACAGTACCTGTGTCTTTAGTATTTGATAGATTTAAAAAATCTTCATTGATTTGCATTTCATTCAGTAACTTAGCAGTGTATATTTTGATCCACATCTCGTCGTACGCCAAAATTTCGAAAAGAATTCGTACCAACAAACTTCAATAGAAAATTATTTTTGAGATCCTCTTTATTGTTTCCGAAGTATTCTCAAAGAAAGCGTGCGGATTTGCTGGTTATCGAAGCTCAAGATACACGATTACATTCCCACCCCCGTACAACACCTTCCTACTACAGACGCTGTGTTTCGTTCGGAGAAGGAAATGAGAAAGCTGCATAGAATGCTTATCAAGGATGCTTACTTTAGGGAAACTTTCTAGCAACTCGTAGTCTGTAAGTTCATCTACCTCGGTTGGTTGATAACAATGGGTTTTACCTCTTCTGTTGGGGATGGGTCGTCCTTGCAATGTTTCGAAAATAAAACAATCGCCGATAAAAAGAACTTCCGAACTAATAACACGTTAACTTTACAAAATTATTTTTCACCCAGCCTTCTACCCAGTTTCAATTTAAGTAAAAGTGTTTAAGAAGAACAGGAAGTTCTTTTGTTCTAGAGGTGTCTTTGCTGCTTGTTGCCCTAGGGAACGATTCTGCCTGCCTCTTAGCGATATTGTGCACAAGTGTCTTTCAGACATTTTAGTGATAGATATAAATAATAATTTATTAATTATTTATTATGAGATTCTGTTGTTATGCATTAATTAATTCCATGAAGGCCACCCCCGAATACGATTTCTTCCACTTCTCACCGTGAATGCAATTATTGTGTGACTATTCATGAAACACAACGGTCTTCTCACACAACTTTCTTCGAGCGGAAAGTAATATGTCATATTAAAGTGGTTCCTATTTATAATATTTACACTTAAATTATTTTTTGTGATATTAGGATGAATAATAGTTACTAGTAACGACAGTCTAATTTGTATCAAAAAAGTTATTCATGAAGAAAGTAATACAGCTGTAAACTCGCTCCGTTCTTGAGCAGCATGAACTGCTCATGACGCATCGACAGAGGCGGATGGTATGAAAAGGGTTGACAAAAATTGAAATATATTTTCAGAATATTCTCTGATCTCTCTAAATTATATTTTAAAGAATGATATAGGTTTCTGAGTACAGTTTAAAAAAAATCATTGATCGGAAACAGTCGGAAAGTAAGATATTTTGAATACTTAGATATACGAACAAATTCTTTTCTCATAAAATACAATCTACTTCATCCAAATATTTAATTGTACATCTATTGCTTAAGTGGCTAGTAAGGTATCAACAGCTAAAATTAATATAAGCATATTCATTTATACAAATTTTAGTCTATATAACATTTTATTCTGTCGGAGGAACTACCTTAGGGAGATAAGTTTATATGACGAAAAGAATGATTTGAAATGTTTGAGGTGCGTGTAGCAACTGTGTGACTTTCGCGATATTTTTAAAGTTGAGGAACGATTCAGAAAATAATATGAGGTAAACAGGTATCGTCGTCAATTAATGTCACGAGAGTATTGATGATTTTAGAGTTTACCATTTGAATATAAGGCCAATTAAAAACTTGTGAACGGTCGAAACCAGTACCTCGCAAAAAATATTAGATATTATTTAATAATCATTTTGCTCTTATTTTCAGGGAAGATACTTGTCATACAGACTCTGATATACTTTGTGTACCTTTTAAAACATTGCTGTTGTAAATTAATTATCATGTTGAGTTAAGAATGACAGGATCAGAAAGAATAAACTGACCACCTCCTGCCCCTTCCACGGCGCCCTACAACGGAAGTCCAACGGTGTTTCCAGACGCTGCCGCCGCACTGCACTACCCACCCCTCCCCATCAATCCCGTCCCGCTTTCACTACTCAATCCCTTCTTTTCTGAGCACCGCGTGCGCGTTTGACCTCAGGCACCGGTACACGGTGCACTCATATAATCATGAACTTATCTGATTGAGGCCTATGCATCACAAATTGATTACGAAATGTTGTGATATGTACACTCTGGGACTGTAACTGAGAATGGCTCTGGCTCCTCACCGGTGGTTCAGGTGGTAGTGTTTCGCTCATCACCAAGTCATCCCGAGTTCGATTCTCGATAGGGCCAGAAAATTTGTAGCTTTTCACATTTATGTCCCAGTTCATATAGCTGTGACTACTAACAAGCAAACCTTCCTTCCTCTATCCAGCTCCTCCTAGTATCAATAACTTTAACTATTACTAACTACTTCTACTAACCCCTCCACGTGGGTTGTTGGTAAACCCAGCTAACCGGCCCATCTGTTAACAATGGCCTTCCACCAAAACTCCAAACTCCTATCGCTCCATGTAGATAAGCTTCAATAGCACGCTACATTTCCCATTTACACATACAACAATATAAAGTTAGTATTTATTATAAATAATATTTTTGTAAAAGAATTGCCCTTAAAAAAACTGTACTTGATGGGTTAAATGAATCTTCATGAATAATAAAATGTTGTTTAAATACTTTATAAAACGTCTCATGAGGCATTAATGTATATTTTACGGTATTTTGACTTATGTGATTCATTATTAGAGTTTTCTCCCGATTAAAATTTTCTACTTTGAGATGACAATCTTCAAACAGACGGTGACTGGTGAACTAGTTTATCTGCAGCTCTCATTCGCCCCAAGAAGATAGAAGTCCTAATTTTTTGGAAGTGTATTGACAGGAGGAAAAAATGTGCAGAAATGTTTCACTGCTGTATTTATATCTTGGCGCGATTGTGTGAAAGTATCTATACGAGACCGTACAGTATTAAAATTTTTATGTCGCAAATTTACGCGTATCTCGTGAGAGCCTCATGAGGGACATTGAGTGTGGGGTTAGTTTAAAGGTTGTTTCTGTGGAGATACCAATAAGTAATAAAGAAATAAATAAAAAAAGTCATGGTTAGGTGGTACAGACGGTCTCATGACATAAACCTCTTCATAAGACATGACGCAAATGAGTAAATGAAGTACAATTATTGAGCCAACAAATTTTTCGTATTTTTTACCATACCAACCCTCTTACGAAAGATCTTAGAAAATTATGCATTAGTAACAACGTTTTTTATAGCAATTGCTATAATTTAAGTGAGGATCCTAAAAGTTAATTTATGATTTTTCATGTATTGGTATGAAGTCCTGTGCTCTCAAATATATAGTTCTAGATATGAAATTTATTACTTACCTTAAAAATGTAGTCGATGTGACTTATGTGAGCGTGGACAGCACAGGATTCCTAGTACTTCTCTATTTTCAAGGTGTAGTTACAGTTCCGGTCATTAAAACTGTTGAATTACGGCATAACATAATTCATGTAATTGAAAATTAAAAGTTCCAATATGAAAAGCTTGAAGAAAACTTAAGGAAATTTCAATTGGGAACTTCATTGTTTCTTTGAAATCTTGAAACAGCGAGTGAAAATTTTCCTCTAAAAACACTGAATCATATTGGAATGTTAGGCTGAAATCTGATGGAAGAACTAGGGAAAAACTCGTAATGCAATAAATAATTTAAAACTTAATATAATATTGTCAACGTTTACTATGTTTGGGTATCGTTGAAAATGGTTCGGCAAAAATGCTTTCCTAATTATTCCGAACGGAACTCGAAAATCCATGGGGTTCTACAGTGGGTCGCGGCGCAAGGAGAGTAACGAGATGTAACCAATGGAGCGAAGGTGCGGTGTTGTCATGTATCTGCTGCGGGGAGTGGCCCAGACGACTTGCCACAGCACCCACAAGAAAGCTAAATTTAAGCAGTTTCAAGTAGGTCAAATGTTAGAGATCAAACCCTATGTCCGTCACAGTAGGCATACTAAGTATTAAAGGTTCTACGAATCGGCTGATGTAGGCGGCAGCATCCGAACGTAAACTCACTAAATCATATTTGCTGATACGAATAACACGTGCTCGTGTCCACAGCAAGAGGATGAGTCGGCAATCTCAATACTGACATTGGCACCTCGATATACACGTGGTCTTAAGGTTACTTTTCTTTCGCTGGGAGCACTCCAGGGATGCTTCAATACGTGAGTTGTCTATTAGGACTCAGACCCGTCCCAGTTCGATCGCGGGAGAACTGTGTGAGAATGATCTGTTGTTTCGATGACGTCGGAAGGGAGGGTCGTGTTGTTTCGATGGTTTCATCGCACTGCGCTCGGTCACCAGTTCCATCACTCTCGGCTTACTCACTTAATAACCGGAATCGCTACGATTTTAGAAGCTGGATCGTGGACGGAGAAAGTTGACTCTAACAACTTTAACGACTTAATAAACATACCTCCAGAAAACACTGCGCTGGGTTATGAATGGTGTTTTTATACAATATGTGATATAGTACCAGCCAAGTACAACTCCCCCGAGTTGTGCGGTAGGGATATTTATGCATGTGTATGATTTATGGATTCGTCAAGAAATTCTTCAGAAATATACGCGTAAATTTTTTTTTGCAAAATACTATAATTTAAAATCAGCTGATGAAATCAACTTAAAAGTATTATTGACTTGTAATCCCTGATGTAGTGCCCAACCACTTTGAATATTATGAAAATAAGAATTTATCATTAAAAATAATTGAAAACATAAATATATGACAAATAGAAATCCAATATTAGGAAAATACAACAAGGACATGAACGATAATACTCGTGAAGATACATGACAGAATGGGAATTTTCTGGGGGTTTCCAATTAATCTTTATTTTATTACTTTTAAGTAATCAATACAATGGAATGCTATATGAGTATTTCTACCGCATTAACATTGCAGCTTCCTGCGATGTATCCGTTTCGTGGTGAATTGAGGACAAAGCTTGATGTTTCATCCTAGAACTGGTTCGGCGTGTTCCTGAGGCAGAAGTGAAAGGGTTTCTCGTCTCTTGGAAACGCTCTCCCTTCGAGTTTTTTTTTTTAAGGTTAACTCCGCCTCAGCTCCCACGACAAAATGAAGACTTCACTCCCCATACCCTTCCCAAACACTCATGTCTCCTCAATTTTCTTCCGCGTTTTTTCGCAAGACATTTCTTCATTTTCTTTCATCGTAGTATTTGTAAATGGGAAATGTAGCGAGCAATTGAAGCTTATCTACATGGAGCGATAGGAGTTAGGAGGGTAGAATGGTGGTAGTATAGGTGGGCAAAGTGATGGGTTTACCAGCAACTTGGCCCACGTGGAGGGGTTTGTAGGAGTAGTTAGGAATAGTAAGAGTTAGGAGTAGAAAAAGGGTTCGCTTTTCAGTTGTCACTGCTCTATATATGAATTGGGACACAAGTGAAAAGCTTCAAATTATTTTTGGCTTCGCCAGGAATTGAACCCGGTATAATCAGCGTCTAATAAGCACGCTAGCCCTGAGCCGCCGGAGAGGTATTTCTTCATTTGACGAATGATCGCATTCACACACGGAGCTGCAAGTTCGGCGTAATGTTGTTTTACGGTTCCTTGCAATATGAAAGATATACCTACTCCTGTTAACCATGTACAATTGGTTCAGTTGTATAAGGGAGTAATGGCTCCGATGCTGACTCATGGTTGTGAAACATGGTGTAAAGTCCTCAGGAATGTGAAACCACGGCAAATGCTAGAGAGGGTGCACATAATGTGTTTTATGAGATAAAATGGAACTTATCGGACAATATCAAGTGATGCGCTAAATGTACTGGTGGGAGCCTTGCCAGTAGATATGTGTACACAGGAATGGGTCCTACGAGCGGTCATGCGTAGAGAGGGAAAAATAGATATGGATGGGAAAACACTGACATCGCACGAAAAGCTGTGGAAAAAGTAAATAAGGGAGGTTTTGCTCATGGCCTGGCAAATACGCTGGTAGAAATCTGAGAAAGGGAGGCAACTTTTCACCTTCATGTACGCTTCGCAGAAAAGAGTCGTAGATGGTTTCGACCAGGACAACCGGAAGCAGAGTTTTTGACTGGGCATGGCGATTTTAAAACTTATTTGCGACGTTTCAGACTGATCAACGACAGGACATGTTATTGAGGAATGGAAGAAGAGACAAGGGATCATTATTTCGGGAAGTGTTCACCTTACAGACCGGTAAGAGCGGTTACATACGTCATATGAGGACCGAAGGTATAGTGAGAGAATTAGGGAAGACAATGATCGATACAGAGATGAAATATTATAAATTTAAAAAGTATGTAATCAGCATTAAAGAAATAAAGGACGGAATGAAATGTAGACGATTGAATACCTTCTCCCTGTACATAGGGATGGGATCCTACGGGTGGTGAAGCAGCGTAGTTTCGACGAAATGACACAGGACAACACGGAAATGACGAATGAAGAACAGCGAAGAATACTATGATATATATAAAGATGAAAAATGAGAAGAAAAAATAGACTAACAAGGAAATTGTCGTGGAATGTCGGAAGACGCAGACATGAAACGAAATAAATTAATGTAATAAATAAACTTCCGTGAGATTAATGGAGCCTTAATGAACTCTTCAGTCAACCTACCATTAAGGGAAGAAATACGTGAAATCTAGGAAACGGGTATCAGTACATTCAAGTTTCGGGAATTCACCTCTTGCTCCTGGGAACATATTCTTCTATAATAGTTAAGCTAGTTTCACCTCGCGAAACAATATTGCTTGCATGTAGAAAGGGTGCTGGCACGTTATGAGAGTCTGGAATGACTTTCAAAATCGAGCCAGTCAGTGAGTAATATCTGAGCTACCGAACACATTTTTATACGTTTAGCAAAAGTCCTTGGTGGAAGTAAATCAAATTAATACGTATCATTCATTTTACAACGTAATTCATTCATCACACGTTAAAAGAATTAGTAACGTTGCGTGTGCTACTATCTGTTCTAAAACCATAAATAAATACATCACTTGATTAATTGGGTGTATGATATTTATATAGCACATCAAATATATTGTAGACACTTCAAATAAACATTAATGCGTTATAAAACAAGGTAGGTAGACTTACTGCAATATGTTGAGGAACTTGGTTCAATTTTAGCACTAATAAACATTCGACTATGTAATTGAAATTAGAGAAACAAAAAACGGTGATGTTGTTTGAGCTACAATATGTTCATTACACTATCTTTTATCCTAAACCTAAAATTCCACGCAGCGCCTAACAGTTTCAGTAAAATTCCAACCGGCCTATCAAAAGCAAAATAACCTTTATTTACGCAGTCAACGTCTGAGAATTCACCTGTGACCATAACAATACTTATTGCACAATAATAATTACTCCATCATAATCACTATCGCCACCCGCACTATCCCGTATCACTCAAGTACCGATTCGTTGCGAAACAGGAAAACCTTTTGGTTCTGACTCCCAATTTCTTTTCCTATTCAACCGAACCAGTGTTGAAGGAAAAAAAACCGGATCACACAAAGTTTACGATGGAATGATTTTATCCTACTATACTTGTGACGACAGCAAACTAATTATTACTCCCGTTGACAAGACAGCACAACTACTTTTGTCAGTGATTCCCAAGATGTTCGCTCTACGAAAAGTCGCGGAGGGTACCGTGCTCCGGCACGCTGCGCTTGAATTTGAATATAATAACCCTTAAACAAACTGGTCTTTTATACCTCAATTGCATGACTAAATCTCTCTGCTTTTCTAAATATCAGGGAAAGAAACTGTAACAGTAAAAGTAAAAAGGAATCAAATACTATAATAATTATATGTATGTCTGTCGACTTTTATTTTCGTGCACTTCACGGAAAGTAATAGTAGTCAAAAATATAATGGAAATTTGAACTTGATGTGCAGGGAATAGTTTATGTTACGGGCGCTGACGGGAATGATCCGCAGATCAAGGAACCCGAGTGTATAATCATTTGTGAGCATCTGATAAGCTATTGATGTAGATATCCCAAACAACGACCATATGTGAAAACATCCATAAATATGGCAACGTGCCTTACTAAATCCAGGAATTGATGAAGACTGCCACTTAGATTTTGTTTACATTAAAATTAAGCTCTTGTCCATTTGCTAACACACTGATGAAAATTTTCTAAAACTGTTCATGGAACAAAAACTGATAATCCTCTTGAAAGTAATCATTTTTGTTCTGACACGAGCGTGGTGAGAAACGTCCTCCAACTTCAACAGCTAAGAGCACCTGCGTGGCTAGATCTCTCTCCATTTTTCGAAATGTCGGCGGAAGAAACTGAAACAAAGAAAGTAAAGAGGAATCCTGTACTACAATAATTGTATGTCTGTCGACTGTTATTCGAAAGCAGGTATTAAAATTTTCCTGAATTTAATCGAAAAGAGGTATTTTGAGATGAAAAGGTGTTCTAGAATATGGCACGTCATTCCAGACCGCTGTAGTATTTTTTTAACAGTATAAAATTCGTGTGTGACGGATTCCACAGTTTGAATTATTCAATGTATTGAGAACTCCCAAGTAACACAAATTCCTGATATTTGTCCATACGAGTATTTATCTCTTAATTTGGTAACTAACGTGTATTACAATCATTGTGATATATGTGGCAAAATTTAAGTCAATATACATACAAAAGATTAATTTAAATATACAAATTTTTCGTTAGTAACAATGAGCATAAATTGATTTTAACTTATATAAAAAGATGCACCGTAAGAGTAGGCTAATTGCCATTATGTCTAAGAATATTGATTTCTTCTGGAAATCAGGAGGTCCACCATTCGAGTCCCATTGGGTGAACTTTTTGTCATCGTAATGTCATGTCTGATGGTGCTATTTTTAACATTTTTGGGGACTAAAATGTCCCAAAAATTCATTATTGTCATACGAGCTATATGCTCGTTCATTCTAATATTTATAATAATAAAGGTAATAATCTTACATTTGCGGGGTATTTCTGTTATATTCTTTTCAGCCATCCGACTATACACACGTTATTGACTATCGCCACAGGTAACCGTCCTATCTCGTACTCTCTATCTTTTTCCTTCAGCTATGCCACATTCATCACGTCGACCGTCTCCTGTGGAAGTGCGCTGCGGTCAATGGTCATGACTGGCGGGGTCGGCGACGAATATGAAAGCAAAAGTACACATCACTTGCGAAGAGAAATCCTATGATTGCCTTCATCATTGAAGTGTCAGAATATACTACTGGACGGCGAGTCTTGATGCACTTTCCTCCTCTCCTTCGAAAGTCTATTTTGTACTAGAAATACATTCAAATTTTATTTCAGTATCTTACTACGTATGCATAAAATATGACTGCGAATGTTATTGACAATAACGAAATGGACTTTTTATAGTATTACGTAACCTGTTGTATTTTGTCCTTCTACGATAATTTCTCGATTGTATGCATTTATTTTTATTAATATCCATAATTATATAATGGATTATTAAAAAATTTGATGTGACAACTCAATTTTTTTATATTCAGCGTGCGCAGCTATTAAAATCTTAGAAACTAAAAACTATTAAAATTATAAAAAATAACTATTTCCAGACTGTTGTTGACTATCCATGGGGTCAAAAAGCTTTTCCTTACCAAATAAAATAATTATTCATTTCTATATCATTTATTTAATATATTATACAAAATGCTGTAAGTAACTTCGTACGTGTGAAGGATAAAGGTAAATTATTGCAAAATCTTTTCGACAGAAATTTCAAAGTGAAATTGATTAATAGAAATAGTCATATAGAAATAAAACAAATAGAAATAAAATATCGATGGTGTCGATTGTTAGGTGTATATTGAATCAAATATTTATATTGCATCATTTAAGTTTCGTAGTTATGGTTATTTATTCATGATTTGGAAATTCTGTTTACGTGAATGAATAGTTAATTGAAGAGACATAGAATACCAGGTGATGACATTTATGAAGAAACATAGGGCTTCCTCCACGAATCCTTCTCAAATGATCGAGCGGCAGAAGAGAGCCATGAAGCAAAATGCTGAAGAAAGTACGCATACCGATGCGGAGACATTACATAACATTCTTTCAATTCGGAAGTAAGAATTGTGAATAGAAAGAGCTGTAGTTAATTGTTGTTCAGGCAGAATGGATCACAAAGATGAAATATTTCCCGTGTCGAAGCAAATAATTCATCATTCTCCTACATTTTTAGAATTATTTTTATTGGATTGTTTGTCATGTGAATTCTTCAAGAAATATTACCTTGAATAGCAACGTATTTCTGAGGACAGTTACAAAGCGAATTTCTAATGTATTAATGTTATATAATTTTACAACATTGTATTACGCAATGGAGATTGAATACTAAATATGGATTGTCAATTGCAACGACATATTTGGAAATGAGAATTAGAAAAATGACCATATTTTGGTAGATGTCTAGTACGTAACATTTTTTTTTTTCATTCGTGTGGCACGAGTGCGAAATAAAACGTCATCCAGTGCCATCCAGACGGGGTGGGGACAATTTACCCAGGGTCCTAAGATATAGGGTCCTTGGAGGGGGAGGGTTCTTATGAAAGATGAATAACATTTTTATTACAAAACCAACAAAATTGAAAAGTTGTCACCGGAAAATATAACTAACATATCAGGTTGTCAGCTCAGAGGAAGGGCTCCCATTAGGATAAATTATCTTTGATAGTTAACTGTCGACAAATAATTGTTGATAAATTATTGTCCGTAATTTTTAAATTACAGTAACTGCAGAAAGTTTGTTGATTACTTTACGCACGGAAAAAATAAGCTGGATAGCACAGCATAAAGTCAGCTGGGATAGATCATGCGTTGGCTGCTTAGCGGACAGACAATACCATAAGCTGTCACAGCTTACGCTGCCCCAAAAGAGTTTTCGTCTGATCGAGACAAATTTTCTATCACTGCGGAAGCTAACGCTGTTTTGTCTGGGAAGAAGAAAATTACACCAACAGCTATAGCTTATGGGTTTTGCGCCCAACAGCTCAGCCTCGCTCAAAAATCTGACTGAGCTACAAGAACTGTTGTTTGTTCCTCGCCGCCAATCTCGTTCGTAATTACCGCTAAATGACACTCGGCTGCGCTGCCTTCTATGCATTCGGTGTGTTGATTCATGACTGAGGCGGCGTAATTGTTTTACGGAGTCAAATCGGACATGGTTTTCGCAACTATGAATAGTTAATTACTTGAACAAAATGATTCATTACAACGACTAAACGACGCCATCCCGACGTTGCGTAGCCCGGAACGTGAAGTCTAGAAGATTAATATTTGCAGTGTTTTTTGACGTCGAGCAGCCGTACACTGATGATACTTTGTATTTCTATAGGTTAATGTTGACGAACACCTAATTATTTTTTAAAATAACGATATTTTTAAATATATTAATATAATAGGAATAAATTTCAAGTATATTAAAAATAAAGAAACGTTTCGATACATAAAAACTTCTTTCTTGACATTAAATATACATTCTTTAATACTTTAGAGATGATTACTATTTTACGTATTTACCATTCATGGTACCAGTACTATGGTGTGAACTCTCAGGCAACGTAACACAAGAGAATAAAAATTTTTACTGCAGCAGTCAGTGGTAGCATTCGTGTCTTCAAATGGAAAGAACCCTGGATCGAATACTAGCACTGTCGGATACCTGAAGACGGACGTCAATAAATAAGATCGTTTGCTGTACGTCTATGATTAAACAAGGTTAAACAATGGAGTTGAAATGAAAGTTAATATCGACAAGAACGTCGTACAGAGAAGAAAGCATGCAGATGAGTCGACGTCGACTCAATATTACATACTTACTGGTTGGCAACGTCTTCTACTATAGGTTGCCTTTTCTTATCTTGTAGATAAAGCTAGTTAAGTTGTGAGAGCTAATGCTGTACGCTGTGGTACAGAAGGACGAATATGCACGTCATAACAGACGGATGTTAGCTCTATGAGTTCATGTGCTGTCTGTCCCGCTGGCAGCCAATGCATTAGCTATCCCAGCTCAGGTATTTTTTCCGGGCGTGATATAAAAAACTATACAATATTTAAGTACACTCTTGTTTGTCCATTCTTACTAATATATGAATGCGTAACGCGAAAATGTGTCAGCCTGTTTACTACCTGATCACGACTAAACCACTAAACCGATCGACATGAAATTTGACAAAAAGATAGTTTAGATTCCCAGAATGAACATAGGCTAACTTTTATTTTAAAATGTGAGAATGAAAGAAGATTTTTGACGATCTATGAAGTCAGGGGAAAAATCCATTATATTCACTTAACGCTTCCCAGACGATTGGAGATAGGTGACAACTATGACAGGCAATATTGTTTGCCTTAAAGATTCCTTCAAAAAGTCCGCGACAGCATATGTCTATCTACAATGGTTAACCTGAATTATTGAAAAAAGGAGATTAAAAATAGAAGTAGTTAAATGCTTCAATTTAAGAAGAAAAGTATCATTCTTCATAAAATTTAATACTTTCTTTGTTTTGTGCGTTTAACAAAGATAAAAAACTTGCTTGAATCGTTCAATTTGGACAAATAGTTTACATTCTATTAGCATTTGAATGGAATATTTTTGTTATTGTAGTATTTGTAAATGGGAAATGTAGCATACTATTGATGTTTATGTACATGGAACGATAGGAGGTAGGAGTTGGGTCGCTTAACTGGGTTTACCAACAACTAGACCCACATGGAAGGGTTAGTAATAGTTACAGTTATTGATACTAGGAGGAGTTGGATACAGGAAGGAGGGTTCCCTTTCAGTAGTCACAGCACTATGAACCACTATTTTTTTCTGCTCCCACCGAGAATTGAACCCAGGACGACTTGGTGATGAGCTAGAACGCTACCGAACATCGGAGGGGCATATTTTTTAAGAAATGGTGCAGGCGCGCAACTGTCATTGTCTTGCTTCAGAAGCGAAAATCCAACCTGCGCGGCTCCTGGCGAGTAAGTTCGTTCGGTACCTGAGGTACTGAAATGAAGAGAGACCCAACCGAAGTTATTTTCCAAGTTGAGCAACCATTGGGTTTAGGGGAGGCAAACAGCTATAGAACCCTTTTGGATGGAGTGGGATGCGACGGTCATGGGAAAAACATCGAAAAAGACGGGATTGGTCCATTGATTTCGAGCCCTTTCGGATGAAACAATGACATGATTCCTCATAAACACAAGTTCAACACGTATGGGCGTTAAATACTCGTAACTAAGAGTGATGTGGTGAGCTAGACTCATGGGTGACGTTTCGATTGATTTGTTTCTCTCACAGACAACTTTATGTTGCTTCCTCAAGGGTGGTCTCATCCAAGGATTTATGTATTCTTGCTGCTGGAGGTGAAACTCAAGACGATGTATTCAATCAAGTTTTGTATTAAATGTATTGTAATCAAGTATTGCATCATAATGAATTTGTAAAGTCAAGAGACTGTATATTTGTTTTAAAAAATCAGTAAGAAAAATTATTTACTTACTTATACAGTAGATTTTATTATTTTTCTGAGAAAAATAAGATTGGCCTAACACTAAGAAAAATTTAGAGCAATGCCCGGAAATCAGCTACTTAATTCGTGAAGTATCTTAATGTATGTGTACTGACTGTAACGGTGGGTGGAAAATTTTAAAGAGTGGGGAGGGTGCTCCAAATAGAAAATCCACACAGATCCCCTAAAAATTCTCGGTGGTACTGGTGTGAGGATGGAGGTTTGGAAGCTGCGTTAGGTATGGATGTTATTCAAATATATTATACATTCTCAGCGAACTCCTTTTATTGTCCGACCAACCGAGTTCCTTTCGTCCCAGCACCGTATGAGAGATTTTGTCCACTATCTCGCGTTACCGCAAGGCCGGCTCTGGATCATCCTAAGCATCCGTCAACACATTGGAAGATCACGTTAAAATTAGCAATGGTGTATGACAGTTAAAATAGTACTAAAAATTTGTATTAATATCATAGCGTTTACTCCGATTAAAAATGGAAGAGGATGATAAAAAGAAGAATGATTCCCAGAATAAGCACGAGTAAAAAATGAACACGTGTGTATTCATAAACGCATCGACTGTGGATATGATAAACCTTTTTGAAAATATTTGTTTTTGCTGAAGAGAGACCTATTGATCTCCTCTTGTTTTAATTTATTTTTTTGAGTAAGTCTCAAAATTTCATTTCTCTCATTTACTTCATGGACAAATTGCTTTAACCCCAAAATTCCATCCAATTAGGAGGGACATGTAAAACTCACAATTATGAACTCTCGCAGTTCTAATAAAATAATGAATAAAAATCGAAAAATAATTATACAACAATAATTTGAATTTGATAAACTTGAAAAAGAAGCAGACAGTTCTCTTTCTTAAAATTCAGCGATGAATATCTTCTTTAACTTTACAGTGTATATCTTTTCTTTGTTGGAAATCGAGATCAATGCCTACATTTTTAGAACCGGACTTCATGTGGGATAATAGTCGATTAAACGAGTCTGACTTAATGATACGACAGAGCAATGATGATGACTATTTTGTTGCTAAATTTCACATGAATGTTAAGTTAATCTTTACATGACAATAATTTTGTAGGAAAAATATTTTGGAAATACGAACATGGAAAATGTGTTCTGTGATAATATAAATTGCGTGGCGCTGAGACCACAGAATGCAGAACAAAAACACCTTTACCAATATCAAATTTCCTGACCACTTCCATTTAAATTTACTCTAAACTTCCTATGATTTGACGAGCTGATGTCAGTCATTGCCACCTACAATTCAATTCAAATTACATGTAGTGGTTCCCTCTCCATTAACCCTGCATTGCTTCCGGCCTCTCTGTTATGCAAACCTTACGCCACGGAAAAACATCTTCAGAAACCTGTGTGTGGACTTCCCGAAGCACCGATGATTGCAGTTCTGAACGTTCCATTTCGATACAACCCTCCGGATCTTAATGATTGGTTATCATATTACTGGTGCATAAGTTGTGTGCAGCAGTGTAACTAGGACTTCTGGCCGATTAAATGTACAATCGGGAAGTACAATGTACTAAGTAGTCTCTAGAAAGAAAGGAAAAGAAATGAAAAGTAATAAATATAAGAAAGAAAATGAATGAAGATAAACAAATGAAAGTAGATAGAAACAAAATTTAAAAAATGTACGAAAAGAAAAGAAAGAGAAAGCAGTGTAATTGAAGAGTGTACTAAATAAAAGGGTTGTGTATGGGTTGTTAGAATAAATAGCTGTAAATGTAATTGCATGCTACTTATGTTATGTACATGGTGCATATTTGTGCTGATAAGTGTACACGATGCACTCTGTGAACGGATACAGGTAGTATAGGTTTAATACAGATTTTATATTACCTTTTCCGGACAAAGTTCTGATACTTTGATTTCATTGTACAATATGTATAAGTGATTGTGAGGTGTTGAGAGAGTTTTCGTAAATAATTGGGGAACTCTTTTATAAAGATCGTACTCTATAAATTTATCACTTTTTCGTGATCTAAAATACGCTATCCAATTTTCAAATAGATTCGTCTAATATTTTCAAAATTTAAATTGTTTTATCATACGCAATTCACCTTGCTGTATTGTATTTTATCATTAGTTAAATATTAAAATAGTTTCTATAAAGTTTAATGTCTCATTTTCGAAGATCTGAAGATAACCGCCATGCTGTCGAAAAAGCTTTATGCATTAAATTATTCAGGAAGAGACACAATCTTTTTCTCATTTATTCATTATTCAATTTTACTTGACATTAATTCGTTAAGCAATTGGAACATGTAGATAATTCGTAAAATTCGGTTATCGAAGCTGAATGTTCTCAGCTAGTGGAATCGAAAATATTATATACATGTAAAATCGAGAATAATAATTTTTTTAAGGGGTTATAAGAAATGAAATTTGTTATTGAAGTAACTAACACATACAGGTTCTACACACATTACCATGTCTTTAAGACGAGCTCTTGCAGAAGACTATCATCTCATGAGAGACTACAACCAACTTCTCATTATTATTCTTTCTCATAAATTTATGATGGCTATTTTTATTTAAGACATCATATATACAATGACATTTTGTTTTTCCGAAAACACTCGACACAGTCTGGAACCAACGAAAGGTGAGGCAAGTTTTCCTGTATGAATCAATGTAAATCCAATACATTTATTCTAGAAGCTCCAAAATACATACCAAAAACATGTTTTATGGAGAATAAATATCGTCTTATAACTCAAAAGAATAAGAAATTATAAGAAAATATAAAATGAATATAAAATACAAATATAAAGAATAAATTAACATTTAACAGGACATTAGATGTTAAGGCATCAATGTGCCTGGGCTCCTTCTTTGGTGAACTGCTTGCTCTGGAAAATGTCTTTGGTCCTTTGATTGAAATAAAGAGAAAGGAAATTGTTTGTCATTTTCATGTTTCCTAATTTTTACGTTCTTTTTTGCGTATATATTGTGTATTTGGTGAGTATTTTCACCGTATACTTTTATTGTAGCTTAGATGATGATATTACATATGTCGAAATGCTGACAAGTTCGAAGAGAATTCTAAGTTTTTAATACCTACTCCCAAAAAATTACAGTTCGGTTGAAAGGAAAGAGTTGGCGACGAAAAAGACGAAGACCGAAGTCAGTGGCAACCGAGAGGTATTTCTGTGTTGGTGTCCTCTTTCTTTCCTTTTGTAAGTTCCCTTTTGCCCAGTGATGACTCGTCTCAGAGACGATTCTTCGTGTTGATCTTTGTCGCTGATTTTTGTGAAACTCCTGAAACAATAAGGTGACCTGCTTGCCCATTCAAATGAGCGTTCATGTTTTTGTTGAATAATGTCATAACAATTAAAATATATATATATATATGCTCGGGATTCAAATTTGGGAAATCCTTTCTATTAATTATATATTCACTTCAGTGTAATATATATTATTAGTAATTCACATATAAGTTTTTTTCTGTATTACAATTGGTAAACTATGAAGGTATATACTGAAATATTTTTAGTAGTACCAAATGAAAAATTTGTATTTCTTAATTTGTCCCAAAGTCTGAAACATATTATTCTAATGTTAGAAAATGTACACTAGGAAATGTGTTTCAAAATATTACATGAATACGTCTTCACTCACACTAATGTAAAGAAAAAAATGTAGATGTTGAATTTAAAACGAAGTGTGACAAGGAAAAGCTGCAAGAAACTTGGGAAGCATGGGGGAATGATCTTGCATTCGTTTACACTTCGGATCCCTATCATGACGAGATGTTAATGGTTTGGAAAGTGAGGATCTTTGGCCTAACTCCACACCCAGTGACAGCGACAGAATGCAATGGCTTCGAGGCGCAAGTTGCATTGATCTGCATGCAATGGCGGGAGAGACGCCAGCGAGCCGTTCCTCGAAGCTTCCGCGACGCCCGCCCTTGTCGGTGGAAGACGCCGCTGGAGCGAGCGAACGCCCTCGTGGCGCCGCCGGTTTTACTGTAGGGCGCGGGCGTCTTGCCGCCCCTGGGGGCGGTTGCTGGCCGTGGCTCGCCTCCAGAATCAATACGCCCCGCCTCGTGCGTCCCGACGCGGCGCTACCACGCTCCGCGAACTCGTGCAAAGAACCAGATGCATAAACAGGGAGAAAATGAGTTAGGACAGGGGTGTCCAAAGGAGAAAAAGTCCCCGTGAAAAAAAATTGAGTATGTGAGAGTTAAAATATGTTTTTTACTCGTAGACCCTGCCTGGCTTAGCAAGGAAGTTCGTGTTATTGTGATTCGTTTCACCCTTTTTAATAATTTTTAATAGACACAATAGCTTGGATACTTACAGAAACCGAGGAATATATATTTTTTTAAATCGTGAGTTATTGCGAAAATTCGTAAAATGATTTTTCTCCCTAAAGTAGTGCTTCATGCAAAATGAAATTCGGAACATCTTTTCTTAGAGAGCATGCATTTCATTATCGAATGCAACATTCCGTTAAATTTTTATGTTCCTTTTCCGCCTTTGTCTGCGTTGATGAATAATAATAATAATAATAATAATAATAATAAATTTAATAATAATAAATTTATTGTCAAAAAGCAAACTGCGTATGACCACGTGGAGGACAATAAACTAATTTACTCTCCGGATGCAAGCAAGGGACCACCACATCAATTCCGATCAAGGACCCTAAGGCCGAGGCGGATTCAAAAATTTCAGCAAAAGTTCCTAGATAAGATAAAAAGTTAGCTGCGAGTTATATTACATATATAATGTCAATATGTTTGTAATTTAAATTAATATGTCAACCGCTCATGGAAAGCGCACCATTTATTACAATGAATTTATTGTACATTATAAGTATTACCCTTTTCTCTCATTAAAATGTAAAATATCTCAAATAACACGTATGCGTTTTTACGTATTTCAATAAATAACATTTGTGTTTACAACCGTTAGTTCGTGATGTATGGAGAAAATAGCAAAAATTCGAGAAGTCACATTTTACTCTAAATCTGTCATAATAATGACCAATTAGTACACATAAAACTGAACATGATGTGTTTAATGTCGTTAAATGTTTTTTTCAATTCTAGAATTTTCAGATTAAAAAAAATGGACGTAAATGTTACAATTTATTAACAGTTATTTCTTTCCATATCTATATCTTCAGTGAGAATGTAAATGAAGAACATTGTTCATTTGATTTTTTCGACATTTTAACTTGCCTCAGCAGTCCATCATTCAAGCCCTTGCGCTGACGCTGTACCCTTTGATGTTACATCAGATTATTTATGACAATAGGGTGAGACATTCCCGCTCTTATGCCCGAGCTTAGTGGACCCATAGATGAATCCGCCTCAGTGAACCCCGGGCAAGGACAGGCTTAAGTTCCAAACATAGAAATCTCTTAGATTGCGGTGAACCTCACCGCCAGGTAACAGATTAATCATGTTACGTCGAATGAAAATGGTAGACGGGACCGGGATTCGAATCCCGGTCCCGTCTACCATTTTCATTCGACGTAACATGATTAATCTGTTACCTGGCGGTGAGGTTCACCGCAATCTAAGAGATTTCTATGTTTGGAACTTAAGCCTGTCCTTGCCCGGGGTTCACTNAAGCGCATGAGCGCGTAGAGCTCAAGGTCCCGGGTTCGAATCCCGGTCCCGTCTACCATTTTCATTCGACGTAACATGATTAATTAAGTTCCAAAGTTGAGTAGATAGTGGTGCACACTGTGAATGGGCCGGAATAACCGGAAACCGAGAACCATACGCTAAATAAACAAGTAAATATAATCGACTGGTCACTGTCACAACATACTATCACCAACAAAATCAATTTTCGAATGTTTGACGTCTCAGTGCCTTGGAGTGATGGTCCCGAATGGTAAGTCGAGTCTATAAGAGAAGGAATTATTTATACTCAGTTCTCAATTTGATGGCATTTTTGTGGCTTCTTTGTAACAGGGGACGTACTAACTATGAAACTTTTTTTTTATTAGGTACTTTCCGATCGGTCTTGCAGAGTTTTTAAAATTTACAGGAAACTTCAACTTGGCTTCATTCAGCACGTGCGACTGTTAAGTGTACGATATAGCTCGTTTTTTAGAACTTTATTTTACTTTTCTTGTGGTAGGTTCAGTGAAGTTAACGATAATTTTCTAGATTTCTAGATATGAACCTTCCTCGCAAGAGTCACTTATCTATATGAACTGTCCTTCACTTTTACTAAGATAAAATGATATGGGTCTAAGGCCGCTCGGAGACAGAGACAGAGTTATTCTCAGTCTCATTGCAATTCCTCGGAACACCTTAATTTTTCTTCTGTCTGTTAAAATTGAAATGACTAATTGGAACTTCAAAACAAATGTGCATGTTTTAAAAAGGATTTTTTTTCATTTAAAATATCCGTTTTCAGAGAACGAAGAAGTATTTGGCTACATGGTCAAATTATTTATGTCTATCATTATATTTAAAATTTTAACGACCTTTAAGTACAGACAATCACTACATTTAACAACAACGATTGCATGACAGAAAGAGACAGAAATAAAATAAACGTAAAAACTTTTTTAAAACAAGCTTATATATAAAAAGAACGGTATCAAAAAATGAAAAGTAATGTTCAGTAAAATTGAAAATTAAAGAAAGTTGATTAAAAAGTCAGAAAATTTTAAAAGCTTAATCCTTTTTCAGAAATTTTATCGTACGACGCTTTGACGCCTCAAAAGCTTTTAAAACTTTCCGACACTTTTCTTTATTAACAATTTTTGTTTTTCAATTTTACTGAACATTATTTTTCACTTTTTAGTACCGTACTTTTTATATAAAAGCTTGTTTAAAAAGATTTTTACGCTTATTTATTTTATATTTTTAGTATCAGAATTTGTCTATTTATTTGTCAAACGAGCACAAACTCGACCGTCCTATTATTCTACTCATCACCCCTTTCCCACCTTGTCACTAGAGGTGTCAAGGTTATCTTATTCACACAGTGCTTGTTGTCAGATAGTCAGTCATCTGTGTACCACGTTCGGTTGAAATTATTCCAGGCATCTTAGAATTACAGTGAGACATAATTTCATCCCTTTTAGGGGTAGACTTCCGTAAACTGGTACGAGAATCATGTATTGTCATGCACACCATATGAATCTGAAGAATTTCAGCTCGATTGGATTCTTGGAAGTGGCCGAAAAATCAAATACCAATTTTGAAACTGAGGAACAAGTTAACGAAGCAACGAACGAAACAAGTCAAATAACAACTTGTAAAAACAGAAAGTATAAATTAAAATAACATTCGTAATTTTAAATTGCTATAGCATTCATTACCAGACTCTATCCTTATATTGTTCAGGAAACCACTTTCCACTTTGAGGTAAATTCTAATTTTAAAGCATCATTCGGCTGCAATAGAAAAAAACAGGAGTTAGTAAAAAACAATTTTGCTTTGTGTTCTAGGGTAGGTGTGTTCTAAATAGCTCGTTATTGCGAAGTCAAATATTTATTTTCTGAAACTTCTCTGACATCAAGAACATACATTTGGCCAGCCCTAACGAAATTTCTCTCGTATGGATCGTCTATTGTGGTACGCCCGATACATAAATACGTCGAACATAAATTCTAATGTATAAATAATATTTCCGTTATGAGACTGGCGATTCGACAAAACTTTGTGATTCAGAGACAACGTTCTTTGTTAGCTAAGTATGTATTAGGCGTAAAGTAAGAAAGGCAATGCATGGCTGCGTGAACTGATAAGGAAACGTGTTGGAAAAAGCCACAAAAGAAGACATAGTTGGAATTATGTTGATGATGTTATAAAAGTTTTACCCTGTCTTTAGGAGAACATTAGAGAACCCTTCGATTAAACACTGAATAAGCGCAATTCTTGTAATAAATACATAAGAAAATGTTATTTTTGTATTGGATTCGAACACAGTCGGGTGAAACAAAAGAAATGAATGCATGAAATCGTGTTAGAATTGCTTTTGTATGAGAGGACTTCGAACTGGATACACAACTCAGGGAGCACCGCGTGGACGTTCCTTTAAACCCTGGTCGTTGAACACGACCATCGCCTGTTCTCTGACGGCCTCCTAATTACGACGACGAAACGGTGATGTGCAAATGAGGTGAATGATGATGAGTGAATGTTGTTGTGTAATGAAAGGCAGGAGAAACGGGAAAACCTGCTGCGAACCCGCACTGTCCACACGAAAAAAAAAGTTGTATAGCTTTTTAAGTTAGCTGTAATAGCTTACGTGTTGGTTATCTAGCGGACAGACAACACCTTTAGCTGCCACAATTTACGCTGCCCTAAACAAGTTTTCGTCTGATCGAGACCAATTTACCATCACTTCGATGCTAACGCTGTTTTGTCTGAGAGGAAGAAAGTTACATCAACAGCTATAGCTTATGTTTTGAGCGCTACATCTCTGGCCCGCCTAAAATCTGACATAGCTACAAGAACAGTTGTCTGTTCCTCCCCGCCGTTCTCGTTCGTAGTTACTGCTAAATAACACTCTGCAGTGCTGCCTTCTATGAATTCGGTTCGTTGACTCATGATTGAGGCGGCGCAGCTTGCTCAATTGTCTTAAGGAGTCAGATCGACAATGGCTTTTGCAACTATGAATAGTTAATTACTTGAACAAAATGATTCATTACAACGACTAAACGACGCCATCCCGACGTTGCATCGCCAGAAATATGAAGTTTACACGACGAAAATATATAATGTTGTCTCGACGTCGAGCAGTACCTGATGATATTTTGAATTTGTGAAGATTAATGTTGGCCAATACCTAAATATTAAATAATGTTATTTTCAGATGTATTTATCTAGGAAGAGTAAATTTCAAGTGTATTCAAAATAAAGGAACGTTTGGATAAACACGATCGTTGCTTACGGGTTGACAACAACCTCTACTATACTTTCTTGAAAATTAGCTACTTATGCTGTGGATTATCTTGTGGATTAGGTACTGAAGCTGTGAGAGCTATTGTTGTAAGCTGTTGTACAGAAGGACGAAGATTCACGTCATGACAGACGGATCTTAGCTGTGCCTGCTTATGCGTTGTCTGCCCGGTTGGCAGCCTATACATTAGCTACCCCAGCTTGAGCGTTTTTCCGTTCACAACTGCAAATTGTACATGGATCAACTAGAATGTGTACCAGCGTCACTAGAGACAGAGGGCGAGTGCACTGCACACTAAGCCGCAGGACGCTCAACCAGTCAATAAAATGAGCCGGAAACAATTTTGATTCCATGCTTGGATGGAATATGTAATTTCCATACATGTTATTTAGTATTATTTCTCTTAATCGGAATTTGTGGAAGTCCCACTTGTTGAAAACCTGGTATGCGATAAAAGGGAATGATATGAGATAAAGGGGAAGAATCCACATTTTTTAATATTTTTAGTTGATAGATTTATGTAATGTGTATTCAATATAACCTGCCAAAAATATGAAGGAAATATAAATTTACAGTAAACATTTTCATGGAAGCATGTAATTTTTTTACTTTCTCTTATTTGTTTAAGGTATTTAATTATTTTAAAAGAGGAATATTTTGATAGGCAAGAAAGGAGAGAAATCCCATAAATACAAGTAATGGAAGAGAGAAACCCCATAAACAGTTTATGTTCGCGAAGGGTCGAGTCCGCATGTGGTGGGACTTCGCGTCTACTGCTGCTGCTCACAAGAAATGATATAGCACCTTGGTCATGAGTTATAGGTCATTCGAAATGCTACCCCGTGTGAGAAGCAGTAATGTTGTTGCTCCTTTCTAGTCGAAGTGTATAAACTGAAACTTGACTGGATAGTAGACAGACCGATGGGTTATATGTTTGAATAGCTATTTTTTCCTGTTAGAATCCCGGAGTGACTGTGTTTAACTACAATTTATGAGTAATACACCTTGTGACCTTTTTTATATATACACATGTTACACGTACACATATTACACGTATTTTTGAATAGCATGTATTGAAATACACGAAATTTATTGATCGATTAATTTTAATTTTATTTATTTATGAAACTCACAATAAAGTACGTCCTACGAGCCTGTTGAAGAGAGAGCGATTTGTTTCATTATGTATTATAATTCAGGTAACGAAGAATAGTAAATAATGACATTTTCGTCTACTATTATAGACACGGGATAATGATTCGTATAAACGATGATTCATCTACTACGAATGTTCTGTTCTGCAGTAGTTTACTGGATCGCCGCAATCAGAGGGACATCAAGCAGCTGCTAGTGAACTTGTTGAATTTCTTTATCTCCATGAAACATTCTTACATCAACACGTGTTGAAAGACTCATCCTGGAGTATTCAATAAAATTGGAATAATGATCCAACCCGTGCATTAGACTCTATCTATATTGGACGCGTGGTGTCTTGGCTTGCGAGTGCCTTCCGCGTCAAACATCTCGGAACCGATGTTTCGACCGCCATGCTATGGTGTGACTAACGAAGGCCACGTTATGGTGGTCAAAATGGCACCTCCTTGTAAGGCTCTGATGACTCAGAATTTAGGGAGTCCTAAAGTCCCCATTAAAAAAAGAAAAACCTCGACATTTTTAACGGCAGACACCCGGAAGCCAAGACATCATTAAGGCCCGACTCCGAAGCCTATGTAACAGGATGTTATAACTACCTAGCCTTATTATTCCCAATTCATGTGGGGTCGGCGAATGGGGATGGATATGATGCCCGATGTTGGGCGATTATGTTTCGATGTCGTTCGTAGTGAGAGCCTACAAAGACCAGGGTTACATCCAATCGGGAAGCAGTTCCATTTGTGCCTGTTGGGGGTGTCCTGAGGATAATATTTTGTCTTCGTTTTTGCTGGAGAAGAACGTCCTCTTGAGCTAGAGACAGGGAAAAAGGTATGGATGTATTAGTTTGGTGGATCGCAGGGAAGTTTCTTAAAACTTGCCAACTTTTACGATTACCGGGATGAATTCAAGGACTACCAACGTATGCTATTGAAACGTTTGACTATATTCTTGCGGCAATAAGAACGACGTAAGAGGCCCACCAAAGATCAACATCGAAGGAAACGCGTTACACGCAACTCGTTTCTTGAAACGAGTTTCATGAGTACGTGCACACCGTTGAAACACCGTTTCATGAAACCCCGCATCTAATAGCATAATTTGGTTTCATTTATCACTATTTCATTCATCCAGTAAAATCGTCGCGTTGTATGAAACTCATTTCCAAGAAACCCTTTTCTCAAGTTGACTGAAACTTATTTAAATAATGTTATTAATTTTATGTATGTTTAGTTTCGCGTAACTCATCGGCGTGCTTCGCGGCTAAAATGTTTGATCGCCCAATCCGTCTGTCCGTGCTGTTACCCTCAGGATGACAAGGCCTGTACGCGAAGAAAGCACGAGTGAGTGACATCATTGCTATGGGTACATTAAGAGACGTATCTCTCGTTAATCACGAAAGTACTGTCCGTGCTTGGGCGTCATCGTTTGACGTCGTATTGCGGACGTACCCTACCAATGTCATCACCTTCATTTTAATGTTGGTATTTTGTTTTCTGACGATCGCCGTCCGTCGGAGAAGGAGAAATACAGATCCACGGTAGGTGAGGCCTAAGATCTACGTAAAGTAGGGGCATAGCATTGTAAAAAGCGGAGCTTTCCAGAAGAAGAATAGGTGCGCCGTTAAATCTCCTTGATGAGTCTCCGCACGTCTCTTGGCGCCGCTCCGTGGACACGCGGCGGTCGAATGCGAGGGCCAGCAGGCGAGTGCGGGAGACGCGCTCGTGGGCGGTCGCTGGGCGCACACAAGGAACGTGCCAGATCGACGATGCCGCCTGTCCGGCGCGCTCACTCGAATAACAATGCATGTTGTTGTAATACTTCTCTATTAGATGGTGATTCACAGATGCATATCTGCCTTATACTACAAGCATGGAAAAGAGCTTGTGGTTTTCTCTTGAGCAGTATTATTCCATCGATAAAGTGGGAGTCATTCAGATAAGTGGGAATTGCAATTTGATGAGACACTGAAATTAGTGAAAATCTTCGAGTCAAAGCATTAACAATTTAAAATGCAGTGAAAACTTTTTTATCTAGATCAATTTTATTATAAAAAAGTAGTGTTTGTTGCAAGCGTGACAGGTTACACTGTAATAATTTACGTATTATGAACAAATTGTCAAGATTTGATTTTTTCAATCTGTTACTAATTTTGGTATTATTTTGTAGTAAAGGTTTTTACTATTAAATAATTTTAAAATAAATGAGTACTCAATGAAGGAAAATAGTATGTTGATTTGATGATTTTTCAAATTAGAACGAATTTTTGGGTTTTAAAAAGAAAAGAAAGTGTGAATATTTCGGCACGCGATGCAAATTCGTTGTCTAATTATTATCGAGATGATTCCAAAGAGCCATAAACCAGCTTTCTACGACGCCGACAAGTGCTACATATTTTATATCAGCGAGTGAATGAGTGTGTTTGAGCGTCACGGTTAGTTATTTGTTTAATCTATTTTTTAGATTTATAATTTTGCTCTACAGTTAAAAAAAGGATTGTGGTTTGTTTTTCTATGAGATATTTATTGCGTCATTGTTATAAAATTACTATAAATAAAATATTTTTTGTAAGTCAGCAAAAAATTATATTTTTTGGTACCTTGAAGTTTATGATATGAAGTGATATTTAATCTTGACTCAATCAACTTCGAAAAGTTCCAGTCAGCAAATTTACCATGCTCAACTACGAAGAATTGTTTCTTTCAATGTGAACACTTTCATCTCCCATATTCAAATATGGTGCATATGCTTTCCAAGGAGTCTTAAACACAAAATATTTTTTTCAAAAATTTTGATTTTGGGATGTCAAAAAATATATTTGAAAATTTTTTAAAAACATTTTATATGTTTTCACATAATAATATTGCACACCAATTTTAAAAAATTGCACATTTTATTATAGCGTGTACAAATGGGATGATAATGGCACAAATTTTAGCTAAATCAATTAGCATTAAATTTTTTATAAACCAATAGTACCTCCAATATAGAAAAATGTATAATTCTGAGACATGAAGGGACCAGAACATACTTGATTTCACATCGAATGACCCCATTATATTAAGTCTTTTATTATCACAATTTTTATATTTTATTTCTATTACATATGTTTTCATGACTGTTTTTATCTTTGACTTTGGTCCTTAATGATATTTCGTAAATTATTGTCTTACCATCGAACAATATTTATTGTATTTCCGCTCCGTAAAGCAATCCCCACGATGTAACTAATTGATTGCGTTCCACTTCAAATAAATTATGTTTATTTAACTTCTTCATAAAGATCAAAATTGAAAATATACATGATTCCGTGTTGTTGGAAGAAAATATTTACATAAGCAAATAAATCATAAGAATTAAGTCTTATGTACCGTTTATAGCTTATGTTATGGGAGTGGTAACTTTTCTTTTCAGTTTGTCTTGAAGACTAACATTTCTTACTTTTTATTTATGGCCTATGTCCAGTCTATTCTCCCTGAACGAGGCTTCTTTCCCTATAAACGAATTATGTTTATTGTACCTCATCACCATTGAGTAGTATGAAAAAATCAATTGAAATCTCTTATTTTACCAAATGCATTTAGAAGATTTCATCAATTGTACCTAAAGACTGGGAAATGTCCACGCTTTGTGGCGAATCTTATCTATGAATCGTATATATGATGTTTTATTTATCAATGTTTTATTGATGTCGAAAAGTTACGTTGAGAGAAGATTCTAGATTTAAAATCAAACTAAATCATAAATGCGGCACGCGAATTTCTAGTGGTGGGGACAGCTTGAGATGTTTTATGAAGAGAAAGAATATCAATATACCAGTCTTGAAAAGAATATCAATTTTCTTTACAAGAAGTTGATATAAAATTGCAATGGTCGATTCAAACATTTTATTTCATTGACTCACATTCTGTTCCATTCCATATAATATTTGTATTTTTGTTTAGTCTTAGAGAAATTCCCCCATGATACACTTCTATTCCATGATTCCGAAGAGTTCCTGAATGAAAGGTCTGTTAAACTGTCTTCGATTTATTGCATCTGAGCTCGTCGTAAAACGCAGTCGGCGGCATCTGAGAAGCGAGGGAATATTGGAAGATGCGTCTCAGGGCAGAGAAAGTTTGTTTCCTCACGAGAAAGATGTCTGGCGGAAGAAATACCTGGGAACGCCACTCTACATCGAGATAGCTGCGAGCATCGAGACATCAGACTCGCTGGAAATAATGTGACCGAACCAATGAATAATTCTCTTTCTCGTGAGGATAGCTGCGATTTTTTCAAACAACTGATTTGAAAAATTACAAAAAGTACCGACAGATTAAAAAAAATTTTGATTTGTTTTTCCCTTTTCATTTCCTCTTTCGTCTTTTTATATATCAGACGTCAGAAATTTCCGTAAAAATTATGAAAAACAAATTACGCCTTTTAACATGTATCGTGATTCAGGCCAGTTAAGCAAAATTATGATATAATGAAAACGAGAAATTTGATTTGAGAATTCAAAAGGTTGTAAAATAGCTTGGATTGTTTTAAGGCAAAGCACGTGAGCAGGGAGTATTTGTACCTTGTAATATATAAAATAACTTTCTTTTATCTTATTATACTGTTGGAGGTAATTTATTATTTTAATTTTCATGCAATTCATATTTATTTTATTATTTTCTTCTTAAAGATTTCGAAACGTAGATCACGTAAATTTACGCAGCATGTTTTTTCAACTAGATTTTCACTTAAAAGACTGGAATTTTGAATGGAATTTTTAGATATTGGTGAAAAATATTTTGCATGAACAATTAACGAATCAGATTAATCAGTTGAGCAATTATTGACAGAAGAGGTTTTTGGGTCAATAGAAAATTCAATTGATGAACTATTAGTTGAATATCGCCCTGGGCAATCTCCATTGCGAAGGTACAACATATCACATCAGAAGCTCAGTCGTTCCTTTAACGTTATGGTGCTCATCCTTGCATGCAACGCTAATGATTCTATCGTTGTCCCTGTTGAGGGATCTCATCACCTTTATAATTCTTGTGAATCACATCTGGCTGTGGGCGATGGCGCTGAAGATGCTATTGAAAACTCTAATGGAACTTTCTCATGCTGCCTCGAGAAACGTGCGTGAGTTGTGATGGTCTTTTGTCAGATCGATTGATCGTCACGACCCGTATTCTTGACGTTCATTATCGTAACCAAATCGTAAATCAGTCGTTCTTTTGTCACGGATATTCGTTATCGTACGCTTCATTTTGTCTTCACGTAACATAAATTTTGTTGTATACGAAGAAGTTCCTCTCACTTTTCTTGGCAATTTAAAGCAGAATGACAACAATTTCTTTACTAAATTCCTTGTAAAACTTAAAAGCATGGTGGGGAAATAGCTCGTTTCTTTGGGATGAAGTGATTTATTTCTTACTATTCTTTAATTTGCAAACTTCTCAAGATGTGTTTTAGAAATGGGGTTTTTACCTTGTGTTGTAAAAACAGTCCACATTTACGACACATACAAGAACAATAATTTCTGTTTGGAAGTTAAAACATCTGGAGTGCGTGTATTAATTTTTATTTCTTTAGGGGCATGGTGCTAAGTAGGAATATATTTACTGAAGTCATCAACAAAAAGAGAAATAAGCTTTATTTTGAGATAATACTATTGATTATTTTCTGATATTTCATTATTCAGCTATGTGATTTATAAAAAAATTGGTATCTCAAGAATATTGCAATGTCAATTTGTAAACGACTTCTCTTTTGTATAATTTCAATGAGTACTTTCTTACTACTAACATTTTTCCAGTATCGGAGAGAACTTTCATTTTTTTTAAAATATCTGAAATAGAAATTATCTCCGAAAATCAAGCTTTCCTAAAATTTCACATTGTAATAACAGATTAGTGCCTAATGTCGTTGTCCTGCATGATAGGCTGACAAAAATGTCACGTCATTTGTGTCCTAGTGCTATACCATAAACTTTTAACTTTAAAGAATCAATGCTGTTAAAAATGTTTGATTTGCAAAGTGATATAATTTCTTTTCAGTTATATTTAGGTAAATTTTGTAGGACAAGCGATTGCTGACTTTTTATCGAATAGATCAGCGTTATCTTGCAAAAACGACTAGTCACAAAAGGGAAAATGGCCGAAAAACAGTCCGATATATTATTGTGCGATTCAGATGAACGCAGTATTGTTGTATTTGGTTTCCACATTTCCTCATTCAATGGCCGTGAATCACAACTAGTGAAATATTTCCCCGAAGTGTCTTGAACGTCCGCGACGCGTAGTGAGAGCGTTCTTCGCTACGAGTCCTGAATTCGAGAACCGTCAGCCGTGTTCACAAGTCTAGAGTACGTTATATCTCATCCGCGATCTTCAGTACACACAAATTCTCATAGCTCCTTTGGCACTCGATGCCAGCCTCTTATTAGTGGGGTAGGGAGAAAGGGAGGAAGACACGATATACCCACATGACCAACAACAGTTGATTGAGTGATAATTTTTGGTCAGATTAAAATTTAAATTCGCGTATCTACACGTGGAGAAGATACGCGATCGAACCCGGGACTCCTGCTTTGATAGCGGTGGTGTTAACCACTACACCGCCCATTGGTGTAATGGTTAACATCCTTGCGAGAAGAGCAGAGGTCCCGGGTTCGATTCCCGACTCGTCGCCATTTTCATCTGACCGAAAGTTATCACATATCTTCTCCACGTGTAGATTCGCGAAAGAAATAGGTGCATAACGGCTGATTTAAACCTCACATAATATTTTCGGGAAATATGAGAAATTCGTCCCGTGACGGTTCTCTCTTGATGAAGGTCCCTACCCGACGCATGGCGAGAGCGTTCTTGGCAACTGTTGTTTCCGACTTGCTTTGCTGCACTTCCCTCGTCGCCGCACGCGCTACGCCCCGGCGACGGAGGCGCCGCTGAGGCGGCTGGGCGGACGCGCCCCCACGCTAAACGATGCGCACTTTTCACAGATAACATCGCGCTCGCTACGCGCCTCAGCGCTTCTCTCTTTTGTCTACTCCATTCTTCCCACCTTACGCGATTCCGTTGTCAGCGCTCATTTGTCTACAACGTCATCTCGCATCCGGTGTCTGTTCAGAAGCCAATTTCCACACTATGACTATGTCCTCTTTCTTCCCCATCTCCCTACTCTTCCCACAACATCCTCTGGCGCCATTTGCTAGTATAAGACCGCGGTCAACAACCCCTTGGACAATAAAATTCATCGTTTTGAATTCCGGGGATTCATAATTTATTTATTTTTTTCAGTGATATGAATGCATTGGTCGAATAGGGCGACCCGTGGCCTAGGGCAAAGCGCACCCACTTTCTACCTCTGGTGGTGTTGGTTCAAAACCCGGTTAGAATACAAAAGATTTTTTTATTACAGCTTTCACTCCGTGGCAGCGTACATAGACAACACATACAGAAATACATAACAGATTGGTACACTTACATAACAGAAACACAAAATTACAAATACAATACATACACAGCATAAAATAAACGTTACACATAAAACAAACATCATAAAATTCGTATAGATATATAAGTAAACACCTAAGTGGGAAGACATTCATCGGGTGAATACATGGAATAATATACTCTGGGATTCCTTTTTACATTTTAACGTGTGTGCTCCTCTCTTCCCAGAGAGTTTTTGAATTTGAGAGAGGTTGCTGAGCCTCATAGCGTTTCTACGACATCTGCAGGCAAATTGTTCCAGTTCTTGATTAATCTATTCAGAAATGAGTACTTTCCTATGTCTGAATCTCTTTACCCAATCTAGTCGGTTTTTCTAATCGCACTTTAACATTCCACCATGCTGGTACCTTTTGGAGTATTCTGAACACTCAACCCAGTCGCGCTCTTTATCAACGAGTTTGGAGAGTCATGTAATCATTCGCAATGTTACCCATGTTTATAAATTAATAGTTTTTTCTGAGTATTTTCTAATTCTTCTATTTGATATTTTCTATATAGATTCTATCCTGCCGATGCATACTCCAAGAGGCCTAACAAGGTTTGTTTATGCTAATCTGTTTTGTCGTCGGATTACTGTCTTTCTTTAAAATTCGCTGAATGAAACTTAGAGACTTCCAAGCGTTTTGTGCAACACTTAACCTCATCAGACCAAAAAAGTAGAATTTGCATTTTGTTGAATTTGGAAGCAGAATTTGCAATAGATGACACAGCGGGATGTTTGGCGGGATGTTTTCCGTCTTCTCTGTCTTTCATTCCACCATAACATTCACTCATCATCATTCACCCCTCACTTCATTCATACATCACTCGCCTCGTGAGGGTGAATGGATGTGTTTCGCTAAAATGATTCTTTATGACAACAAAATGGAAATTACTTACTAATTCAATTGATGCAACAAAATCTTACGACGTCATGTGTGCCATGTCCACGATTTGTCTCTTGTTCGAAACACTTGATTGGATATCTATTACATCTGAGACATGTTTTCTTTTATTAGTACTCTTCGTTATCTGTTTCTCTAATACGATTCGAACAAATTTTACATACTAATATTTATGCCATAGCAAACTAATTTCTTTAACTGAAGAGGAAAATTGCAATTAATATCCATGGGGAGTGACCTAATAAACTAGGGTGTTCCCGTCTATGAATGAGAAGTGTTGCCAAGTTGACATTCTGAATTGTGTTATTGTCTGTCATGTAATCGGATGAATTAATGTTGATAGCATGCTGAATAGCAAACTTTGATTATTTTTCAGATTGTAATTCTTATTTCAACGAATATTCTCTCAATCAATTTTTTAGTATCAAATTAGTCACTTGCTCTTTGTAGTGCGTACTGTAAATAACTCCGAGTGTCATTGGAAAGTGCAGAAAATTCGGTTTCATGAATTTCCTAGACGTCCGAGGTAATATATCCCTCGGCAGTTTGGTAATATCTTAAGCCGCAACGAGAAACCTTTCGCGGTGTTTTTATACTCCATCATGTGTTCTTCGCAGTTCGAAATTATTTGCTTACGTATGCGAATATCTCATCAGCCCCTCAGAACCAGCTGAGACAGGGTTTTCTCTCATTTCCTTAACGGCTTAAGGAGAAAACCGATGTATTTATTTTGCAAGTCCAGAGGCAAATATATTCACGACGTATATTTTTGTTCCATCACAAAGTTTAGTGGAATAGGGATTCTGCTGCTCTGATGATTCAACATTCAAGAATTCTAATTTTTATAAACCAACGATAATTTAAGTAACCAGAATTTTCTGAAGTCTACAGTTAACATTCCTGTATATAAATTAAATTGAAATGCTGAGAACATAAGAGTGTCTCAAAGATTTTTAATATCCATTATTAATTGTTGAATACTCTTAATTTTCTCGATTTGTCTTTTTTTTGTGCTGCAGATAATAAACTGTTTGAATTAAATTATTGGAATAAACAGTACGAAACAATCAATACTGAGCAAATAAAACTCAAGGATTTTATGTTTTCATAGCTAAAGAAGACACAATGTTGCACCTACTTTCAAGAGTCTTTGCTATAATTTGCAACTAGTAATACCAAGCTAATAAATAAACAGCTCATATATTCAGAACTCGCGTAAGCGTTACATTTTCGCGCCCCATTTGTAATTTACAATACATCCTTGGTTGATAATGTACTTACATCATGAGAGATAAATACAAAGCGCAGTCCTTTTATTGGTGAGTCGCGATGTAAATTACCTTATTTCTTAATCAACACGATAAAATAATTGGAATTGTAAAGGAAGATACTTGAATCCTTAGCTTTTGGTACCACAAAATTTTTGTTCCGAGATTTGACATGCACTCGTAGCCCACCAATTCCCCTATAAGGAAACTTAATTAAGTTTGTTTTGTGATTATCAGTTAGGATTTGGGTAGTTTGTCTATCACAGGACTCGGTTGTATTTGACGAAAACTTTGTTTTCTTCTTCACGTAATTTAACAAGAGTGTAGCGCGTAAAATGTAGCCGCTCTTCTTGCGTTCAGGACAGGAACTTGTGAAGAAGGAATGACTCCGCTGAGGACGTTGGCAAAACTCCAACGTACAGCGTTATGGTGTGTTGTTGAGAATCGTCGCAGTACGATCCGCCAGTAACGATCGTTCTCTTGTAGCCTCACGATAAATTTTTAACAGCTACTCATAACTGCAAAGTTTGCCGATTACAAAATGATTGATTTTTAAAAATCTTTTTCTTTAAGATGTCTTTTCAATAATACTTTTATTTATAGCATCGGGTGTGCGTCCACAGACAGAATAAGTAGTGACTTCTCACTTAAGAACATTGTTTTATGTAAGTCGAGTTTTAATTAAATAAGCAAGTTTCATTTTTTTTTCTCTTTGGAGGTATAATTGGTATCTAAAAAGGTATAATTGATTATACCTTCTTTTATAGATTGTGATGTGAAAATGCAGTAATTAATGTCATGATAGGTGTTGGTCGTAATTAATAACATGATACCGTAAGTAATAAAGCGACTAGAATAGGGCTCTTTTAGATCACTACCAATATGTACGTCTCAACATTAAGTAGTAGTTGCCATGTATCAAATTTGTACATACATGTAACAGCATTGCCAAGCATCGAATATTTCTTCTCCGGCTTCTGGACGGACTTCATTGAGACCTGAAGAAACACCTCGAATTTAAACTACAAACATAAACCCAAATTTGTGACTCTTTGAATAAGACCATTTCAATTCTATCCTTATTCTCTACATAGAATCGTTAAAATAAAAGTATTAATCCCTCTTAATGTACTTCATTAGTTCAGTATTCTATTATTTGAGAAAAGCCACAACATCCGTAATAATTATTTTAATGATTCGGGAGGTATTCCAGGGAATGTTTGTAGTATGTTCAATCCATATACTCGTAGAATGAAATTTCATACATTTCATATTGACTGCATAGAAGTCGGGTAAATGACCAGAATACAAACGTTGACGTGTAATACGACTATATAAACTCCTTTCGCTCATTTATTTCATCAAAAAANAACGAATAACAGTCACTACTACTACTTCTTCCAGCCTTCTCGAGCCGTTCAGCACACGCTTAGACGCGCTCCGTACGAACTTAGCTTCAGTCTCGATGAATTTCACTAGATTTCAATCCTGAGGTCCTAAAAGCAACTAGCTTTACTTACGTACGCCGGCAATCTGGAATACGAACATTTAAATTCGGCGACAAGCCGAATTCCTCAAGAATTCTCCTACGCGAAGAACCAGCTACGAGGATCTGCATTGGCTCGGCCCGGAATCCACAAACCACGACGCAGAGACCGTCACCGAACCCGGATTCCACGGTTCACTCGACGCCAAGCTCTCCACGCCCAGTTCTTCAGGACCATAACTGCTGGACACTACGTCTCCACCAATACGTGAGACTCTCACTCAGGTTTACGTAAGAAAAATAAAACCTTATTTAAACAACCTGCATTATAAACAGTTATTTATGTGGTTACAAGGCGGAAGATCTTGTCTTTTGGAGTCAGCAAGACCATCTTCCACCTACACAATTAACCTTACAAGTATTTATGCTGTGGTTTACCCTTCGTTAGCGTGAAGACAAAAATTGCACGTTTACATATTAAAAAAAACGCGAATATATAAGTAATTCACGAGGTGTAACAAAAATCCAAAAATGAAAACAGAAAAAAAATCATTCTACGTCTCTTTGAAATTGTAATTTAGGATAATTCTTTTCTTATTGAACCTCTACTTCACAAAAGTAATATTATTATAAACTTCCAAAGTTCATCTCTCGTATTTTATTGCATCAATAAATGAGTAAATTGGGGGATCGCCGAGCTTGGAGCTTCGCTCCAGACAACCTCCTAGTCATAAATTTTAAAGAAAGACGCCGTTTTAGTATATGTAATCGGTCTCTTCGCTTTATGATGTCATGTATTTTCTTCGTCCGTATTATTTATTGAAGATATGATGTAAGTGAAGTGTGCCATTCGAATTCTGAAGAGTAAATACCTTACTTACCATACGATATAGTGCCCGTATGGCGATTTCTCCCTTGTAATCGCAGCGTATGAGCGGGGAACAGAGAATTTCAATGGAATCACAAACAGAGTAAAAAACATCTGCCAGTCGATCTCGCCTTTCATCTCCTCGGAATAAAAAAAGACGGACTGAGCGAAAGCTGCTGATGCTGCTTGGGGATCAGAACCTTACACGTCTGGTGGCTGCCGGCGGCTGCGTGAGAGGAAGCTTACTTCCTCCTCGTCATGTGGTCAGCCGCTCCGCCTCGGGGAGGAAATATGGGATATATTTCTCTTCTGGATATCATCACACGCTCTCTGTAATTTATTTTTATAATAAGAAAATTTTTGTTAAGGAGTCAATTTAATGCTATGACGAGGCCATTATTATTATTATTGGTTTTTTGCTTTTCACATTTTACTTTCTGACTGGTAAGTAAGCGGGACACACAGGGGTATGTTGGCCAAGTGCGTGGCGCTTATGTAAAATTTCTACAAATTATTATTATTATTATTATTATTATTGTTGTTGTTGGTTTTGTGTTTCTATCACGGTCCATTCCGGTTCTTCATCAATTGCAGGATTTGTCGCAAGCAATAGTGAGTAAAGTGAGGAAGTTCCTGACAATGTGGCAGGTGTTAAGCACGACTGACTTGTGGATAAGGTATCTCTAGGCTGCGAGGTTTTTACGTATGTTCTTATGTGCAGGGAGCCTTGAGCTGGAAACGACTTAAGGTAGAATATGCACTTTGTTTAGCTTCCACTGGTTCTTATTGCTATATGCCAGGTCGGCATATTTTCTTTGTTTCTCAGCGTAGTTTTTTTGCACATTCTGGGTACGTGGGACTGCAATGTCGACAATGATGGCATATTAGTTTTATCTATGATAGTTATGTCTGGTCTATTATGATCCAAGGTGTTGCATGTTAGAATAGCGCGGTCTTAGTACAATTTCACTTTATCATTCTCCAGCACCGATTCTGGGCAATATTTACAGTATGGTTTGCGTTCTGGAATTAGTCGAAATTGTCTTCTTAAAATCGTTTTTATTATTATTATGTTTGTTCCCTCAGTATTGCTGCTGCTATAAGACAAAGTACAGGAGCCAGAGCCAAGCACATCCGTCTCACGATAGCCAAGCATATCACTCATGAACTTTCTCACAATGTTGAGAATGACAGCTTTTTGCATGAGTATATAAATATTCTTATTCAAATCGAGAATCTTAAGGTTTGCGTGCAACTGTTTTCGTATTACACCAGTGACTAGCAAAACAATCGGCACAATGCACACTATACGGAGCTTCCAGATCTTCTTGATTTCGTTACTCAGGTCCACATACTTGGTTTTCTTTCCAACTATTGTTTTCTCAATATTATGTGTGTTTGGCACAGCAATGTCGATCAAAAACGCAGTTTTCTGCCTTTTATCAAGTAGCACTATGTCGGGTCTATTGTTAGGGACACACCTGTCTGCAATTTAGGGACTCACCTGTTAGGGACAGCCCTAAAGCCCCACAAAAAAAATTGTTAGGGACACACCTATCTGCAATTATAGATGTCATAATACAAAATGAATGTACCCATGACCAATACAGGAGAAGGAATATATTTGTATTATGGAGAACTCTCGTTTAACAATTCGAACGTAATGCCTAGTGAATAATAGAAACCACTTGGTTGTGACGACGTAAGTAGTCGGACTGAGAGAGAGAGCACTGCATGCGAACACAACATGTTGGACACTTTCAGGTTTCTTCTCGCATTTTCTACATTCATCGTCCCCTGCATTCGGGTCCCTAATGATATATTTCATATAGTTCTTTGTTTTTATCACTTGATCTTGAATTGCTATCATGAAGCCCTCTGTTTCTGGGAAGAGCTTCGCCAAGCCTCAACCACGCGTTGGACGCTTGCTTGTCGACATATGTTTGGTCGAGATCAATGGCATGTCTCCCATGCAGAGGCATGCTTTTCCATTCATCAAGTTTTTCTGAGTTGCTACGGGTGATTACATTATTCTGAAGCTATACACTGGCCAAGTTCAATGGACTATATTTGTGGTCTGCAGAACATACACTCAGATGAGGAGGTGACTCATTCTTCTTCTGATGGAAATAGCCTCTGAGTGTCTTTTCTTATTATTTTCATGAACATTTTGTTCACAACTTGTAGTTGGATTCAGGTAAGATGCGGGGTATACCAAGCATCCTCACCTCAAACAATGTCACAATTTAAAAATCTTCAGGTGTTAAGGATGGCTGCTTTTTGTAAAGTTAGAGATATGTTTTTTTGGGAGATGAAGCCGATTGATGCTCAGATGCAGACTGTGAGGGATGACTCCAGTGGAGGACAGGACTATAGGAACTGTATATACACACTCCATATTCCATAAGCGAAGAATTTATGTTTTCAAATCTTCAAATTTTTGAATTATTATTATTATTATTTATTTATATTATCTACGCGGGAGCGTGGGGGCGGTTCTTCCTGGGTATCCTCTAGTTGGGGACTTCCAAAAATCTATAAAAAGTCGTAAAATCTAACTTATGTACACTATAAATGTATTGTAACAGTAAAATAAATATTGAAGTGACTGAACTAACACCATTTTCAATTTCTAACACTTGTACGTGATCGCTACCACAGAATGCAAACTCGTTGATGTGAGAAGAGTCTCCAAAGTTGTACCGTCCGTTTCTCATATGTTGTGGGTATGCTACTAGTAATACATTCGACTCCATACAGCATGAATACAGAGTTTTCCTTTCTATATATCTTCCTTACTAAAATCTCTATCTGAACATAAAAGTATATAACATTTTCAATCATATACCAATAAAAGCAAAACAAAAAAAAATCTCATACAGCTACATTACGACGAAATGGGAGCAACTACTATTACTATAAGTCATGTAACCCTCTATTCCTATTTTTTCATAGTACTTTTATCTACTTTCTTTTATTATTTTCTTTACTTTATTTCTTTTTCCACGTCATATTTACTGTTCTCTACCAAAATTCATTGATCCTGTCGATAATCATGGCTAATTTTGTCCATCACAGTGCCCACTGTTCAAATTCAGTCGATCACAATTTATGCATTTCCTAATATTCATTTTATCAACACATTTCTTAAACTCATTTCCATCTTTCATACAATGTCCTCAAATGCCAGCGTCGATTACGAGGCTATTATTCTCCTGTCTCCCTTTTCCATTACACCTATTGTTGAACATTTTAACTACTTACGATAGTGATCATTTCTCCGGTCGTCATTTCTTACCTTTTATATTATCGCAAGATTACATTGTTTCTTTTATGGTCCTGTTCATACAGCCAGCAATTTCCCCGTGCTTCAGAGAATAGTGGAGTTATATTCGAGAATTTTAAAGACATTACACGTTTTTCCTGATTCATAAAATTTTTATTTTGAAGTAATAGTTATAAATTAAATTTTTAATGTTTCATTTCTCTATCAGCATGTCTCTTGTCTCTTATTGTACGTGTGGAGAGAATAAAATTATATTTATCATAATTATTCAATAAAGAAATTGTATTTTTTTATACGCCCATGAAACAAAATTTAATACATTTAGTCAACTCAGTGTTGACAGAATGTAGCTCAGAAACTGCATATATTGCCTTATAGTATCGCAATTCGGTACTTGAAAAAATCTGAAATATTTCAAATTGTTCGGATGCACCTACAAATATTACTCCATATATTTTGTAACTTTAAAAGTGGTAGATCTTGATTAAGTATTCTCTCTCTCTCTCTTTTTTTTGGGGGTGGGGGGGCTTTATGGCTCGTCGACATCGAGATCATTAGAACCCTAAAAACTTGTACAGGTAGGGAAAATGCAGTTACGCACTAGGGAGAGCCAACATGACTCTCCACACGTGTGGGACTCGCCGAATTACTCAACCCTACCCACTAAAAACCCTCCTGAATTACAACTCAAAACTCAAGTATCAACATATCTCAAAACATTGCATATCCCATTATAAAAAAAGAAGAAGCAAGAGGAAAATGAAAGATGCTCTAGCTCTAATAGCATCGGAATCGAAAAGAACAAGAGGTGACCGAGGAAGGTCAGGAAAGAGAAAGGAAGGAACCTCGCACAAGTAAGTGGAAGTAATGCCAGACTCAGCTCGGGACCCCGTGTTCGCCAAACACGTACTTACTGGATGTAAGTCCCCTGGGGGGTTAAGTATTCTCGTTGGAATGCACAAAATTCTCATGGCAGTTATTCTGGTGTCACATTATAGTTTACAACATCCATGAACAAACAATACCAACTCACTCGAAACGATAGCGGTGAAATTTGGACGATATACCGCTACACTTTGAGAGCCTCAGTGAGTTGAAGACTTGTCTTAAATAGCGTCCGGTATCCCAATTACGTGGAAGTGGGAAGGAGGTTCGCAGATATTATTTGCTGTTGTGTACATTGTGTCGCTCTGAGTGATTGCAAATAAGATATATTGAGGATTATGAGGAGACTCTGAATGTAATTGGTAGAGAATGACATAAGACCAGAGTGTGGTGTTTGCTATATTCTTCACAACTGAAGAAAAAGTCAAATTTTGTCCATGTTCAAACAGTTGAAATTGTGACAAAAGATCGGAAAGATATTGGACTTTATCGCATTCTACACAACATAAATTCACAAAAGAGAAAAATCATCAGAATCAAAGCAGAAATAAATGTAAAAATGACACTGAATTTTAAATTACGCTAGCTTAATAAGGTAATAGGTCAAGTTGTTAACTAATATATAATTTGTTAAGCTTATGAAGCAATAGGACGAAATATTAGCTCTGAATAAACCATAATACAGTATTAAAGGAAATGTTTTATTCTATTATTCCTTTTGAAATGTAATACGATTTTGATTTTTGTAGGATGAAGAATTTTCATAAACGTATGAAGAATACGAATCATAAACTTATCAAATGAATTGGGACATGGAAGTTATCCACAATGTCTTGATTAATTCGATAAACTGTATTGGCACAAATGCTCAAAATTTTATTTCCTCGATACATAGTACAATGGCACAAATATAAAAGATAGTTGGAGGAGGTACCTACGACTTTCTTCTAGAGATATACCCCTTGTGAATTTCAATGTTTCGGACGAAAAAAAGGATGAAAAGAGAAGAGATTATGTAGCAGTTTTTCCTCAGAATCGAATTTCCTGCATGATTGTACGGAAAATAGTGTTTCACGCTATTCGCTATAAAATCCGTGTGTATGAAATGGATATAAAGTTATATGCAGAACCAAACCACAAGGAATAGTTAATCTAAATAGTAATAAAGTACAGAACTAATTTCTGCATATTTGTAGTATTAAAAGTAGTGGCATCAGTCTATATTTTGTGAGAACAAACAGTATATTGTTAAGGTGTAGTTACCGAAGATAATTACTCTCATCGCTTTAGTGATACGTTATTATCAACTATTAAAAGTAACATTTAATTTAATTTGAATTAACTCTGAAATACTTGCCGCTTTCTTTGTTTAGATAATTTTACGCTTAAATAGCTGAAAAGAAAATATGTGGAGCAGAAATTATTCTATTCAGAACTATTAATCAATTTTCTTAGAATTGGAATCACATTTCGAGTTGATGACGGAATATTTGTCTCTTGTACATATTAGAACAATTGTGAGAATAGTCAATAGTATATTGTTTTGTTTTGTTTTTATTTCAAATAATAGAAAAGGAATACTTTCAAGTCCGATGGACAAATAATGTCTAGAGTAACCTTGGAACAGGAAATGATATCTGCACCCGAGGAAGAGAAGTGGCTGAGAGAAAATTGCGCGGCGCCAGCAGTTTTTGCGAGGATTGAGGGCGGTGGGTCTAGATACATCGCTGGACAGTGGGAGCCCCCTATCACGTTGGATCAAAAAATAATCGAAGGCACTGTAATGAACGTACAAAAAAGCTACGCTCGAATTATTTAAATACTGATTCACCACTTTCCATGGTTTTCATTGACCAAAGCTAAATCAACAAAACGCTTAAATCCTTCATGCTTTTCTGTATTTTCAGTCAGGATAGTATCTATGGTATCAAATGTGACTTTAAAATATAAATCAGCATATCTATGCCGTTATTTACGAGTCTATCAGTAAATATTACAAAAAAATATATGAGGGAGAATAACGAATAAAAATTTGAATCCCAACAATTTGTTACAAGCTTTTACATAATTTGATTCGTTCGAATGTATAATGCCCTTCTGTTTCAAAATTGATAATTAATATTTCGGCCTCTTCCAAGTTTCCGATTGAGCTGAAATTTTACAGACATGTGTGGTTAGCAAGACAATAAGTGATTCTTGTGCCATTTTACGAAAATTTACTCCTAAGGGATGAAATGGGGTGTGAATGTATGTATATATAACTCTAGAATGTTTTGCGAGCCTTAAAGCCCCAATAAAATCAATTCGAGAATACCTGGAGTCATTTCAACCAAACTTGTTACATGAACTGACAAGAAGCTCTGTGAGGGTGAAACAACCCCGCACCCCTAGGAACGAGGAGGAAAGGACGTGTAAAATAACTGAAAATGATATGACAGTCGAGTTTGTGCTCATTTGTCCAATATAGAAACAAATTCTAATACTAAAAAGTGTAAAATGAAATAAACATATTTTTTTTTAAAACACGATTTTGTATAAATAGAACTATGTATTTATTCTCGAATAGGCCAACTTGGGATTGTGATAACGAGTGTTAGTAAGGCTGACTTCTGTGTGAGTTTATTTTCTAGACACTTCGTGAATTTTTGGAGGAACAGCGTCTAGATAGGATCTAGATAGCTGTAACTGCGGTTGTTAGCCGCAGAGGGTGAACTTTTCAAACGCAACAGCTATATGAATTTGAAAGATAGAAATGAAAAGCTACAAATTTTTACAAAATAGTATTGTAATAAGAAGTAAAAATTTTCAGTAAAATTGAAAATAAAAAAAGTTGATTTGAAAAGTTATACAAAAATGGAAAATAAGAAAATTTAAAAGTTTGACTTTTTTTTCAGAAAATTTAAAATGGTATTTTTAATTATGGCCCATTTAACTACAAGTTTTAAATATATTCTGATTTTCATTATTTGATTGACTTTTTTTTTCTTTCAATTTTACAGAACATTGTCTTTTTCTTTTTATATAAAAACCTGTTTTACGTTTATGTCATTAATCTTTATGTCGTCTGATCATGTCGACAAAACCTTTTTGCTATGTTTATTTTTTTACCATAAAAGTGAGTTTTGTGCCATTGGACGATGCCGGAATGTAGTCACAAGCTGCGTAGCGAAGAATGAGGACTCAACGGAGGGTCAACAGAGAAGCATAAGCCGCCGATCAGTCTCTGCTTCTACAAACACTTTCTTCGTAGCCTCAAGGACAGTGAGCGAGCGGGTCCTAATGACATCGAAGAAACGGTGCGGCGCTGGCGTCACAAGAAATTGTTAGTGATTTCATGTTCAAATACGATTGGTTCTTATGAATTTTTATTTCGGTTGGAGCTCTTTCGTTCTGCTCCCACAAACACTTTTGTCTGGAATGTTATTTTTTTTTTTTTTTTACTAATTTATTCGTGATATTTATGTGCTCAACTTCAGTGAAGTTAAGTTTAATGTAGAATAATCTTGCAATTCATTTTTTAGAAAACATTTTATTAATGCTTTTCGTCGAATTAAATTTATAACAATATTTGTCGCCTATGTTTTTGTAAACGAATATAGGAATAAGCAAAAAGCGTTTTAGTAATTTAATAAAATGATTATTTTAATTATTTTTAAACAACTCTAAAGTACGAATAATGTCGGAATCAAATTCAGTCAATATTTCCGGAATGAGAGGAAATATTTGGAAATACGTATTCATGATTTTATTTGTTAATTATCGAAAATGTTCCTTTTATACTTCAAATTCTTAATAACATCTTAGATTTAAATAAATTATGTTTACGGTCCTAAACTAAAGACTTACATTTTATATGGCGCCGCACCCCACAGCGAAGTTAGTTAATCAGCATCCTGAAAACTGGATCTGGAGAATAAGGCGTCACATTTCCCAATTAAGATTTAAATATTGAATTGTGAATTATTTTCCTTGTTTTGAGTAGAAATATTATTTTACATTATTAATTGCTTCTACATTTTGGTGATGTATCATTGCACCTACATTTGCTTCCGATCTATGTACATGACAATATACTGAAGAAAGGGAGAAAAAAAATTAGGGATATTTTATGAAACATAAAAATAATTATATTTTAAAATTATTTTGACTTGTCTAAAAACAGTTCGATAATTGTAGTGTTTAAATTCAAAAAGTTTTATGGTTAAGTAGACTTTTAGTGTTTTCGACTGAGAAAACGAAACTTGTAAAAGTTTCCTTACAGGAGGATATCATAAGTTGTAGATGAGCGTGAAATGTGGACAAACAACTTGGGATGAAGGCAGTGAAACCAGAATTCGCTGTGGGGTGCGGCGCCATGTACAAAGTGGAGATGCTGCACCCGACGTGGGTAGACAATCGAAGACCTCTGGCCGTTCTCCGCGTGGGATCGGAGAAACTGCCAGGGCGGCGGCGCGGCGAGAGGTTGGAGTTGCATAAAGCAATTGCCTTGGCCGCGGGAAGGTGACCGGTCTCAAAATGGCGAGACGTTTACTTCAACCTTGATTAGGTATGTTGATATCGTGGTTTCAAAGCATAACTATATTTGAGGAAAATAATCCATACTTCATGACTTTAACTCACTCTGTAGTTGTGCAGTAAATTACTGAATGCGTGCCAAGAAAAATTATATATTTGGTACAATATTTTGAAATTCCTCCATATTGAGCCATTTTCAATTCTTATCTCTTCAAATTCAAATCTTTCAAACTCCCGTCTGTTCCTCGAAATATTCAGAATTTTTATTTTATCAATTTAAATTCTTGTTGTATACTTGGTTCTTGTTTTTACCAAACTTTTTGCTCCTAAAACGTCAAGTTGGACACACGTAAGCTACAACAGTATGGTTGTTTCTTTTTTATTCTCGATTGTATTTTCCATCTTTTTCTGGGCTAGACAGACCTTCCCCGTTTTGATTATGTTACCTCTTCAACAGTGAAGTCATCTTCAGCAAACCAATTTTCATTGGCTTATACACTCTTTTTAGGTTTTTTTAGGATTATCCTTTTTCGACGTCCCTTTAAAAGGTTTTATTTATCTTTTCCTTCGTAATAAGTATTGTTTCATAATATTGTCATTAAAATTTTCATTAATACTATAATTCATGGATATTCACTATTTCTACCGTGGTGTTTATCACGCCAGATCAAAATGCGTTCTTTGTTGGATTATATACGTAACCATACGTCATTACGTTGATTATCTGAGCACTTTCTGATAAGGAATACCTATGGGTTTCCGTAAGCACCAGTAGCACTAACAATTCTGAAGGTACTTTAACAGTTTTTCTGTGGGGTGACAATTTGTAGATAAACTCCAATTGTTTTAAAATTAACCAAAATATTGTTTCTAACTTCATTTTTTCCGCATTCAATAATGTTCTGCTGTTAGGTAGACTTGTAGATTTCAAGCTCCAATGAAATATCAACTTAAGTAAGAAAGAATCTAGTATTGTAACTCTGTGAAACATATGTCGCAGGTAGTGCGTGAAACTTCAGCCTCCATCCCAGAATATATAAACAACTTGTAAAAAAACCAGTAAAGAAACTGATTATGTCAACGTGGGGGACAATATACAACTTTAATCTTCGGAAGTTTACAAGGAATCATCCCATCAATTCCTATTTAAGAACTCAACTGTGCTAGTGGGTTTTAAATTTCTACGCCTCAAAGAGGACTGTTAGTTAACAAATTCGTAACTTATCAGTTCTTTAAATTATTCCAAAAATATTGGAAATGAACCATTACTCATCAAAACGCGAAGTATTCGAGATTATTAAAAAGTATTATTGATTCTGCCTTTCCATACAATGCTGCCACTAGGTCCGTGCCTAAATAGTGGACATACAAATCCTTCTTTGCCCGAAGGAAAATAGTAGAAACACTGACCAGGATGGCGTTGTATGTTATATATTGTACGCAAACACAAAAGAATTGCGTTGTATCTCATTCCATATTACGTTTTACGGAGCGCAATAAGAATTAATCACTGTTATTGGAACTAGCTGTCGAATACGAGACAATATCATATGTTTTTTTCATAGTCCAGGCTCGTACCAAATGAAATATCCTACAGCTTGAGTTCAACAAATACAACAATACAAAGTAAGCACATCACCAAACTTGGTCAAATCTAGTGCTTTACTATCTGTAAACAATTATTGAGTTGGTTATGATTCAACTTTATTGTCAAAAAGCAATTTCAAACTGCGTATGAGCATGTGGGGGATAATAAACTAAGTTACTCATCAGAAACATGCGAGGGACCATTCCATCAATGCCCAAGGGCAGTGGTGGGTTTAATATTTATGCAAGAAATTATTTAATAAATACGTACTGTTATCCATTTATTATTCCAAAATAAATTATAGACATTTTGTGCAGTAAAAATTCGAGATTAACAAAACAAAAGTATTAATGCCTATGGAAAATACGCCGCTACCTCAAGGAAACCGGAGAAACCCCCGGGTGTATATGTGGTAAACTACTATGCTTCTTTTGAAGGTCATTCGAATTCCCTTGTTCAAAGTCCATTAATGTTATAAATAAACATAATATTTTACAGTTAGTCTATAATCAAAAAAAAATTTTCAATTCAATTTAGTATCGTATTAGCCAAGCTCGAAGTGTGAGAGATTTAGTTAGAGGTGTATCGAGCTCCTCATAAGTACACACCGAGACAAGTATCAATGAAGACGTCGGGGACGAGGCCCCTTCCGTCTCCCATCGATCTCCAGCCGCTTTCTTCGCGTCGTGGGAGGAAAGCGAGGTCGTCCGTGTCCCAAGGCAGACGCTGACCGCGTGGGTGCACGCGACCCCTCACCTTCGCATCTTTCACCTTTCTTTTCTTTCTTCCTCCAACGAGACCGTCCCGTCCCCGCCGCAGATGAAGAAGTAAGATGGACGTAGAATCATTGTGTTCCAACTCATACATTGTTCTTGCTGTGTTAGCTTCACTTCGAATTTCACTGAATTTGCGAAAAGCGAACATTCCTACACGTCGACATTTAATTCTGGAGATCATTACGTAAAATAACTCTGTATACCTAAATTTAAATTATTAAATAATGAATTTTTAATTTTCGTTTTATTGTTTCGCAGCTGGAAAATAATCAACATTTTAATTTTGAATAAGCATTCGACCATTCAGATATACAATAAAATTGACGTGCATTTTTAACCTTTTGATTCAAAAAACACATTTTACCTATGTTACAGTATGGAACTATGAAACATTAAATTTTATTATTTTACTGTCTACAAGGTAATTGTTGATAATAAATGTGTTTTTTTCTTCAGAACATGAAACTTTTCTCAGGACCACCGTTTAAAAGAATTTTGAACGGTACTTTGAAAGAAAGACATATTTTCAGTAGAAATGTTACATGACTATTTTGTAAAATAAATTGGCATGTAAAGATGTGGTTAATGGCTAATGACCTCAGTTGCCTAGTCAAATGTAAATACAAAAATGTAACATGAATGAGTATGATAGATCTCGAATACTTACGCTTTCGAGAGGTCATCGATTTCTTATAAGTAAATTCTGATTTTGTAACAAGTAGTTGATCCTCCTCTATAGAACATGTTTTCTGAATGGGTGTATGTACGAATCTACCGTCAGCTGGTCAAGGATCGTAAGGAAGAGTATCCTTTCGCTATTGAATATAGTCAAACATTTTATGAGCAAATTGCAAATGCAATAGAGATTAGATTTTCTCAAGAGAATGCTTACATTTTTCTGTTCATATTACATTTTGCTTTGATCCGAGAGAAAGTTCTCCGGAAGAAATACTTTCCTTGTGAAGTTTATTCGACATCAATTTGTCTCCACGGGTGAAACTTCATTTCTGTTTTGTTCAGATGTTTTTCATTACATTCATGAAAGATAAAATCAAGAAAATATTTTACAAACAACAAAATCAAGAGACAAAAAGAAAGGATTTTACCCGTACTTTTTAAAAACAAATGAAGAAAAATGTGTAGGAATGAAAATTTCGAAATAGACTTTGTCTGTAACATCTTTTTTTTCTTCTATTTTTTACTTCTACTTCTCCCAATGGTGGGATAATACTCATCCGCCAATTTGTGTTTTCGTCAAATATTTCAGGATATGATGTTCATTCGTCGATAAGGTGTACACTGTCAAATATAATGATAATTGTTGTTTAAGTATTGAATTGCGAGATGATTTCAGTTACAAACATTTTTTTTTACTTTATTTTTTGAATTAGGTTAATTATAATTATGTAAACGTAATGTAAAAATGTTCTGAAAGAGATAATTGATTGATTACCTAGTTCTATCCCCGATATTTCTGATTATCCTTTGGTTATCTATTCTTTCAAAATATATTATAATTTGTGTTGATGAAAGTTTAAAATAAATAAAATCTCGTATTACCAACGAGAAAAGGAACACAGTTCGATCGGAATTCAATAGCGACATTTTTATTTTTTTATGTCGACGGAAACGTCCATATCACAATTTTGGAAACCTTTCATCATTATTCCTAATGGAAGTGAGGTATTTTAGTATACTCACGTGTGCGCCTGTAAGAATGTTTTGGCTCAAAATAATAAATAAGCCGACGGTGAAATACACCCTGGTCTCACGAAGTCCATCTTTTATCCCCTGTCATATAAATAACAGTGAAGTGTTGACTCCTGTTAGCGTGTCGATGCGTCTCCCCTATCGGCCCGCAGGCTCGTTTCTGAATGGAGGACCGTCCGGGCGGATAGTGAAAAGGTCAGAGCCAATGAGATGCTAACTTTGTCTGGTTGAACACCGTCACTCAGGACAGCGACGTGACTGGAGGGAAAGGAGATGGACTGCTTCATTGCGTGTCTTGAGACCCGTTAGTTGTTCACTCGGTTGTTTATTGAGATAAGAGCGCACTAAACGTCATTGCGTCGAATGAACACGTATACTTATTATTTATGTATTATTATATAATTGAATGCGAGCGCCACCTAACGGGAAACAAATTTATAGCCCTGCATACACTCAGTCTGAAATAATAATTGTCTCACAGTGTAGTTCTTACTGAATGATGTTTTCAACCACAGTTTTAATTTTTACCCGGTACACTATACCTTGTTAAAAGAAGGAAACCTCTCTGAGGTAGCCCCATTAGTTTGCGAATGACTGAGAAACGTTGTCAAAGCACGCTTGGAGGGGGTAAAGAGCCAAATATCGCCTTGCGTTAAAACAACCTACGAGTATTGCAGGGCGAAGCCCTAAATGTAGTTCTGGAGATCAGTGAGCGAAGCGAGTCCATGAAAGAAAATGAACAATGAAGTATAGGAACAAGAGCTAATAAAAGTTATGTTTGCGAATTAGTTTTCTAACTGTAGTGAATGTTTATTTTTAAACTTTATTTATTTCATTCATTTCAAAATTTCAAGTACAAGTATCAAGTACATTTATCACGCCATTGCTGTAATACTTTTTAAATAACTTATAACAATTTCAAATCTTTTTTCTTGCATTATTGTGTTGTCTTATGGATCACATTAATTTAGTTTTATGTGTACTCAACTTTGGCACGGTTGTGTACATTAATTCTGTAGCCCCATCCTGGCCCGGGTTTTGCTCCGGTTTTCCTTCGGGTAGAGGCGGATTTCTTATACATGTTCTCTAGGCTTTGTCTAGGGACGTGTTTATTTAACAATAAATCGTGAATTTGGTGTTATTTCAATTCTTATGATTTTTAAACACTATACTCAGAATAATCTATAGTTCGATAATAATTTGTACTTGTAAATTTTTTGCGTTAAATTACAAACGCATTTACATTCTATTAGTGTTATAACTCGCAGCTAACTTTTTATCTTATCTAGGAACTTATGCCGAAGTTTTTGAATCCGTCTCTGTCTCAGGGCCCTTGATCGGAATTGATGGGATGGTCCCTTGCTTGCTTCCGGAGTGTAAATTAGTTTATTGTCCTCCATGTGGTCATACGCAGTTTGTACTGCTTTTTTTGACAATAAATTTATATATATTATATTTATATTATACATTGGAGATGATGTTTTGATTTAATGAGAAAATGGCAGGGGTGATCCCGACGTAATTAGTGATCATTCATGATGAATACCTAGAGCATTTTCTACGTCATGGTAACCATCCCAAGTTATATGCGATAAATAAAACCATTTTGCTTGGGACACTGCAATTTTAGAATGAACAAGGGATTGATTGCTCTTTGATGAGTAGAGATTGCTCCCCTGTTGGCGTTCGGACGGATTTCTTTAAACGTGTTATTAGTGGACATTAATGAATCCAATTAGTGCTCCTGTGTGCGACTTATTTAACCTCCATTAGAAGTGCGTTATGAATCACAGCGCATTGTGCTCCATAGCTTTCTCTCTTGGAAAACTGGTCGTGCGAGGAGAAACTTAATTTTATTTCCAGATAATGAATTTGCCTCGTACGAATTCCTCTTTTGTTGATGATACTTGACCTTTGTTAAGTACTTTTCCTTATCTTCAGCGTCCAATCACCTGAGAAGAGTATATGGGATTTTCTTTTGCTTTGATTCAGGAATTCGGTGTTTTATAATGTAATTTTAAAAATAAATTATTATTATATTGAGTCAAGTTCTTTTTTTAAATTCCAGGTACTTTTTCACACACAAGGAAACACGAAGTCGTCCCTTTCGAAAGTGGAAGTTGAAAGCTGATTAGTCCAAAATAATGGTGAATGAGATCTGGATTTAGTTGTAACTTTTACCAAATAGTAGTAGTCCCTTGCCAAATAATATCTACATTTCTTACAATAGTACAATTTCTTACAAGTCTTAGTTTTATTCCGTCATCTGTCATGAGAAATAAATTTTCTTCCTGAAGAGTACTAAACACTCATTTGATATTAGTGTCTTGGAAATTAATCTTATTGTCTTAAAAGTATTATGTTAAAAATATTCTTGTAAGGATTTCTATTAATCCATTATTGAGTTATTTTAAAAATAGATAAATATGCGCATCATATTATAACGGAAGATTTTAATCTTTGAAAAAAATTCGAGGATTCATAATATAATCTGTGAATATCCAAAAACATTTAATCAGAATTAAGCATTTCTATGAATAAGAGAGAAATTTCGTAAATGAAGAAGATTTGAGGAGTCAAGTGGGTAGAGCGCTGAGTTACAGGCTGGATGTCCGGGGTGCGATTTCAAGTGGGGTGGGGATTTTTGGTTACACCCCAACATCCAGACTGACTCCCAGGCCCACTCAGCCTGCTGTAAAATGAGTACCGAGTCTATCCTGAGGCCAAACCGGAGCGAGATGCTGGCCACATCTTTTCCTCGTCCTAGTGCCCAGACCGAGAAATCGCGGAGCTCTACCCACCGCGAACCCCTTGGACACGATTTCGGACCTGTTGAGAGGTAGTTTGACTTTCACTTTTTGATGAAGATTTGTCTTAGGAATATTTCCAACACGATAGCTGTATCCATAACAGAATTCACGTTGAAAAAACTGCCAGTTTAAAAATCAAAATAACGGGTAATCTTGATGTAATGAACGTAGTTATATTTCTCTTTCTAACAGCAATTAAATGTTGCTTCGAATGGAAGAAGCAAAACTACCTTCTTTGTATGATATTGACTGTTCTGAATACTAGGATATCGTTCATTATATCAAAGCATTACCTATATCTGGAAAATGTGATTGAACGATGGGAGGGGAATGGGTATCTTGTAAATGAGAAAATAAGTATACAGTGAAGAACGCGAACAACGCCTCAAATACATTTGGCCATGGCGGAGGACGGGAGGGTAATATCCATGAATAATATTTTTTTTAATTGCTAATTTACCAGGGCTCACAATCTTTATTCTACAAAATATGTTCATTTCTATTCTTTTCCACTCCTGTTTCATCTCGTTCTTCGTCTAATTTTCTTATTTCAATGCACATCTGCGCCGCTAACCCAAGTCGCCTCGAGGAGGTGGTGAACGATCTTCTAACTCTTCTTAATTGCATTCCATATTGGCATTATCTGTTCTACGTATTCTTCAAACAATTCAAACACTTTCTTAGTCTCTATCAGTTTATACCATTCTTGCCTTACGCACGAGTACTCACCACTTTTCTTCAACTTATTAAACCGTTCCCGTCTTTCTTCGTTTGTTATGTCGCACTCGAAAATAGCATGTTTAATTGTTTCATCATCCATTCCACGCATAAACCCTTCATCATCCCTCATGTTTCTCTTACACCCGTATACATTAATATCCGCATGACCCGGTAATATTTCTATTGCACCTTTATGCGGAAGAAATCATTTTCTATTTCGTCCAATAAAAGTATCGATTTATACAATATTGTCCCCTCATGTGCCTCATGAATAATATATATTTTTTCATTTTATTTAATCGCATTCAATCAGTTCCGTATCACAAGAATATTACCCGGATACTCATGAATAATATGTAGTGGATGCGCACAATCCACTTATTTTAAACGTTTTCAAGTGTTTATCATCATACGTTTAGCGAAGTTTACAAATGGATAGCCGAATTATTCCTTGTCGTTTGTAAAGTATTGTTATTTTAATTGTGCGGAGGAAGATTTTCGACGCGGGGAGAGAAAGTGGGAGGAATATATTACAGCGTTGCCAAACTTAACCGCGATCGTCTATAGCAGTGATCTAACTCGTCATATTTGCGCCTGTTCTTGAAGAATTATCAACATGTCGTTTATTAGAAGGCGTCTTACTAGAGGTAGCTGGCCGAACAGTGATTATTTACATGAAATAGAATCCACATTATGTTTACTTCATATAACGGAATTTTTTCTGGAATAGTGTATGAATCGTTTGTAAATGATATTTGCATTTTATTGTAGATAGTGAATAATTTTATGTTGGCATAAAATACTGATTTCATGAAATACTGTATACTTTATCGTTCGAGCTCACCCTTCAAGTATCACCATTTGTTATATTGGGGTTCACATCGTTCGTATTTGTAGCGCAGCCGATTAAATGAAATTCAGTTAATTTATTTACTTATTTTTGGATGTATCTATGTATTTCTCAGTCACAGTATATCTCTTTATCTCATGTTCGACCAAGATAATTTACACAGAAAAGAAATTACATAATTCGAGAAGAATTTAGATCATTTATTTTATAAAATATATTTTATGCAACGAGAATACGTAAAATTTTATTCAAATTGAGTTCAACCACATGTAATGTTTTCAAAAAAGATGCTTTTGGCATTTAGCTGGATTGAAAAAAAGAAAACTTACAAATTATCTTCAATCTACATTTTGATTCTTTTGTTGGATAAAAACTGCCTGTATTGAAGCAGCATAGAAAGTTCGTATTTAGATCTGTTAAAACTTTAAGTGAGTGCAGGAATCGAATAAATAGGAATGTCAGTTTCTTCCTTTCGTGGAAAAGCCAAGTAATTTGTTTTGCGGACGCTACTGGTTTACGATGCCACGGGTCTCTTCCAATAACGAAAAGTTATTCTGAAGAGAAAGTCCGCCATTCGGATTGTCTCCAAAAGACATGGGAAAGCTCTTCCTATAATATTAGTATAACTGGAAGAACGACTTTTCAATGCAGTCGTAATAGAATCCGTTCTAGGCGATCAAATAAATTTACAAAACGCTTTGAAATATCATTGGCACATTTGCGAGAAGGCTGTGAAATGAAATACGACGAAAAGCTGATTATCTAAAACAACAGTTCATTAGATGAGAATGTGCTTGATTCGAATGGTTATTGTCGTCTCAAAGTTTGATTATTTAACATCTGGCGCATGGAAGACATTGAAATACGACCTCCGACAAATCTGAGCCATGAAAATGATCATAAATGCTTGTTAGAGTTCTATCGAGTGATGAAGAAACTCCAATAAAGTATTGTGTAATGTACAACTAGTAAAGGTTGTTCGCCTACATTATTACATAAATATTTTGGAGAAAAAGAGATGATGCTCAAAGACATTTATGAATTAATTTTTTACTTCGATCTGCTGCATTATGGATAAAAATTCGTTAATTAATGCAATTATCCCACGCTGAAAATTGTATACATTATCGTTTAATGTAAACGCAATGAGAAGAGTATTTAAATTTCCTACTTCTTTATCATCATATCTTCTTTAATGTCGATATTTAATATAATTTCTGCTGATAACAAACCTGCATATAAATGTTTACACTAAGTGGAATTGGATCATGCTTTTTTTCGAGCTAGGTTCTTATCGGAAGCGTAGGGTGGAATCTTCGCTCCCTATATTTGGAAGCGTGGAAGAAAGGATTCTCTCCCCCGCTGCATCGCACAAGAGCTTTCAGATTTCATCTCGGATTTCATACTTACTCCAGACTTACTTTAGTTTTTCTATCTGTCTGTCTTTCTTTTTTCTCTTCTTCCATGAGTTTTGGTCGATGTTATTGACATATTTATCCTTATTAGTAAATGACAAATATTTGCATTATATTCGCTTGTCAGGTGCTCGCAGAAGAAAGCATAATCGTAATCATGCAAAACTTGAAGATGACGCAACAATTAATTCAGTATCTATCCGAGTTATGTTGCACCAGTCGGTGTATAGGAACGTCGATAATTAGTTAGTGGGTAGTGGACTGTTTCAACAACAAGTACAAGCTCACGAATGAAGCTTATATGGAAACTCGTAAATGTGACGCTCGTTAGAATTCCATGACATGGTACGCGGCATTTAATGCTGGTACTGCTTCACTATCCATGGATTTAAAGTCCTAATTACAGTTAATTTTCACTTGGGATAACATTCCCGTTTGAACGCCCTTTATGGATCCATTAATAAATTTCGAAATTACTATTCAATAAAACTTGACATCAAGACATTACAATGTTTTTAAAAGAGATACATGTTAGTTAAGTAAATTATTATATTTCGAATACTTCTCACGACAGATTTTATTTCAAATAACTGATAATAATACAATTTTTGTTAGGTTATGGGCACTACCACTCGTCTTGAGAAGTTTATTTATGCGTATTTTGAAACGTTCATCGGTGTATTTATTACTTTGAATATACCAGTTTTTCATTATTTATTTTTTGCAATTATTTGACCCAATTCGTACTGACAAACTATATGACAATGTCACCGTTTCATAGGGGCAGTTGGTAGCGCGCCCTCCTGATTGCTGACTGAATGCCCTCTGCAATTCTCTGCCCAGGTACTTGCTTTCACTTGACTGAGTAACGCTCTCTCATCGCCTATCGCATCATGTATTATAAAGTTATCAGAGCAATCGCAGTGCTCTAACTAAGCAAAAATTTTCAAAAATAAAATCCACATAAAAGAATATCAATATCAAAAAAAAACACGAAAAAAATATCATAATCCATATGTCAAATCCACGAAAAAAAATATCATAATCCAAATTTTTAAAAAAAGATTTATTTCGTATTTTTATTTTCTTACGTGTTGGTATTCTACGTGCTGCTTTTATGATTTCTTTGTTCAATAATGTGTTTTAAGGTTTTCCGATTTTTGTTCGTTTTCGCTACGTTTTTGTTGGAATATTTTTATTAATTATTATTAGAAAGAAGGATAGAAATGCGTGCTTTTATCCATACATCCATTGAGCTTTTACATCCTCACCATTGCTTTACAACCATTGATAAAACTGTGTTTGTTCCTCGATATAAACGGACAATTGTAGTTTATACTTTAAGTAAGTGTGTGGCATGTTTAATTTATAATGTGAGTTTGCGTTGCACTAAAAATGAATTCCTAAATAATCAAAGAACTCGTCAGAAAATATCATGTAATTTTTTGTGCGTGGAATTTAAAATTTCTATTAAAATACTATTTTTGAGCATAAAAAGTGTGATTACGTATTATAATAATTTATTTATGAATATACAGAGAAGTATTATCACTCCCTTTTTTATTTTAGTCGCAACGCGTAATATTTACATGAAAGTTAATTTTTGACCTGAAAAGCAAATGTTTAAGTTATTTCTCATATTTAAATATTTTATTACAAATATTTTATTATTATTATTATTTAATCGTGTGTTAATGATTAAATCGTGTTTTGAAGTACGACAGTGATGAGTCGTGTTTAAAAAAAGTTGTGGAATTCCATTTTTTCATTCTAAACTTGACATCGCACCCTATCAGCTTCAATGATCAGAAGTCACTACCGGTTGAAAAATTCTACAACTTGACTTTGCATTGAAATCAAGTATGATTTCTTTGTTTATCAAAAACAATTCTTAGGTATTGTTTGTGAACGAACAAGGATGAACTATAAGAATGTGAAATTATATATCCATTCGGTTAAAAATATTATTCATTGAAGTCAAAATACATGAAGTTAGAGTTGAGGAGTAAACTCATTAATATGGATGGGATGCATCAATTCACTATTTCCATTAACCGGTTTTCTTGAAACAATCTTATCACTCTGTCAATTGCGTCAGCTGCTGCTGCTTAAACAGCTGCGGAAACACCTTTGTCAAGCAGTCACAACTACATTAAACGGCCACAGTTCAAAGTACTGAAACGTATGGTAATTAACGAGGCAATAGCAGCTCCAGTGATGTGCGAGAAATATTGTGCTTTATGTTCTAATGTTGTGAGATTATATTGCAAACTCCAATTGAATTAACTCCTTGAGTGATTAATGATGCGTGGAATATTATTAATGAACATTGTCTCAAATAACTGATAAGGTTTTAGAGTTAATTTATATTTGTCTAAATATTTAAATGCAAAAGTTTTAAAAGATTTTTCAAAAGATTTCCAAGGTCAATATAAATATACCGCCTTTAGGGAGGAAGAGATGACTTTTCTCTCGTTCCCTTATTTCATGGAATAAGAATAAAATATTTCTCAGTAATTATTTTTCCTACTGTGATGCGTTAGTTATTTTCCTTAAAATTCTGAAATGCGGCAGTAATAATTTTAAATATTCGGTGTCTATTAAAAACGTTATTCCTTTGAAAAGTGTAAAATAGTTTACGTATTTTAAATGTTGACAAGACAATACATACACAATTTCTAAAAAGTATCTCTTTTTCGCGTCATGCTTAACCTATATCCAAAACTGAGGCATCATTACAATGATTTTTTTGCACTTTTTGTAAGAATCGTATCTGACTTTTTAATTAGGTCAACCTTTGCGAAATAGATAGATTTTAACATATAGTTTCGGGGGCAGGAGGGAATTGTAATCAATGCAGTTGGTAACTTATACTGAGTAGGAGCAGAAATTTAATTTTTAACACAAAAATATATACGTCCGAATATATACGTAAGTTTTAATTTATCTATTGATCTGATTTTTTTAAATTCCAAATTTCCCCTGCCAAAATGAAGCCTCTGGTTCTAACACTGCTTTGAAAATGAGTTATCTTTCTTATGGGAATATGCTCTTCTTTCGTTACTCTAGCATAGTCATATGAGTTTTATGTCCTGTTTTTTCGTTTGATAGCGATGTGTTCTTCCACCTGAGGCCAGTAGCGAACCTACATCTAATGAGGCCCGGAGCGGAACAATTTTAGGTCTCCACCTTCACACACAAATGCTTTTATAGAAATCTCTTAGATTGCGGTGAACCTCACCTCCTCAGAGGTCTTTGGGTTTCGCAAGTTGAATGAGGACGGAAGAATGGATGACGGACCCGGGAGGCGAACGGGATGGCGCAGTCGGTAAGCGCATGAGCGCGCTAAGCTCAAGGTCCCGAGTTCGAATCTCGGTCCCAACTACCATTTTCATTCAACATAACATAATTAACAAATGCTTTTGTCAGACAATGCATGCATATCAATCGCATCAGTATATCTGTTTGTCAGTTTAAAAATTAAACGGATGTTATTATTAAAATTAACGGATTTATATTATAATAATTTCAATTACTCTTTGTTTTATTGTTAAACATAGTTCAAATTTACGAGTTTATGATTTTTGTTGACCCATTTGGAAGCCCCTTACAAATAGAGTCCCGGGGCGGACCGCACCTTTCCGTCTCTTCCTCGGTACTGTGTGAGGCAAATGTCTACGTGATTGCCCAGATTTTGTCTATTCTTTTTTGCCGGAGATACTATGCCTTCATTCAATAGAAAGACAAACAGTCTAATAGGTGAATGCAACATTTGAGGATTTCGAGTCATTGAGTTTGACGAGTGATTTCTCAAACAATTTTGCATCGGAATTTAAACGATCCAAAACGCGATTTGGATTTTTGTCCGTGGCCAGGATTGCTGTGGTATCAGCGTAATCGTGATGTGTTATCTGACAGCGGTTTGGCTGAGAAGAATACATTTAAGAAATGAAAATTCTTCGCACACGCATGACAATCTCGTCAGCCCGATTTAGAGTACTACACTCGTCAAGAAATTTTTCGCAGAAGCTTTAGAGAAAATAAAAATGATCGAAGGTTCAGAAATTAAAAGTCTGAAAATTTGGACACTCTAGTGTGTTTCCCCTGTCATTTTATTAGTATACCGATGATTTATCCCTTAATATTAATAATAATAAATTTGTTCAGGAAATGTCCTCCTTTGAATGAAATCATTTCAATCTACATTACGTTACATATGAATTGAAAACTCAAAGATCTTTTTTTTTCTAGCAAAAGAGGGAAAAAAGATAACTTTTCTTCAAAATTTAACTGTCGACATTATATAGTAGAAAACCGAAATAACATGTTGTAAATTCGAGTTATTTATAAAAATCAAAACAATAGAAAGTGATTGCGTGGATGGGATCGAAAGGATCCGATCTCCTCTGCAGTTCGAAAGGTCATTGTAGTGGTCTTGGTGGAACGACCGCTCAGACTGAAATCGGATTTCCGATCGTTTTGGAAAGAGTTTGATTGGCAGGGAAAGTCCCACTAACGAAGCAGTGCGGTCGGAATGTTCGAAATAGATCGTTTTTACAACGATTTAGTAGAATAAGTCTCTCAATCGCATGTTCCTAACCGTGAAATGTAAGTAGACAATCGCCCTCTCATACTGGCGGAAAGAAAGTCTTCAAGCGCATCAACCTCCTTATATACTGTCGTGAAGGTTAATACTCTATAATTTTAAATCAACAGGATTCCCTTTCCTAACATAAGAATTATATATATATATATATATATATATATATANCAAAACACAGATTTTTTTCGCATGCTTTTTGCAACATTTTATACTTCGTCGTAACGTGAAAGTGGTTAGGATTCATTTGAACAACTACTATTCATTTGGGGAAATTGATATTCATTTCCTTTACTTTCTATATACAGAAGTAACTACAACGGACACTCATCGGAGTTAAAAATGTGTCCTCTATTGAGAAGTGTCCGCTTTTGTCAAGTTAAGGTTACTGTAAAATACAATGATAGGGAGTGAAACAGCGTCCGATATAGAGGAATGTCCGCTGTTCAGAAGTGGCCGTTAATGGAAGTTTCATAGTATCGGCAAATATAATCAGGAAACATATCACAAATTATATGTCTGATGCAAATTATCTCAGAAATAAAATTTCTTCGTGAAAAAATTCCTTAGGTTAAATAATATCCTCGGGTGTTAAGGGAAATATGGGATAGGGGAAAGGGATATGTAATAGTAACTGTCGCGCCTAGATGTACAGAATAGATGATATAATGTCATGAATTGTTTCCTCGTATTTATTAGTTATTATTTTAATTTTCAACTTCATTGCTCATGATAAATATTTCATTATTGTGTATTTGTTCAGCATATTTTTTTATTGCTTTTAGACAGCACATTTGTTTACATTTATTTATTTTCAGTGAATCATTTATACTGATTTCTATATCGTTACTAACAGGGTCCTACGTTACATATTTCGAGGTGAAAGTGCTGAAGGAACGTGAGCTTCGGTTCTGCGGTTGAAATGATGACTCGTCAGAAAGAGCAAATCCCGACGAAAGACTCTTCTTTTACTAAACGCTTTCTATGAGCAACTTCGACAAGGAAATGCTGTGTGAAGTAACAGTAAAGGGACAGTAAAAATGTCGCTTTTGGAGATGTTTCGTTAAATCTTGGTGCTTTAGCGAGACCAGGAAGTCAGCAGCAATGTGAGACTTTTCTTCCCGAATTCAATCGATTTTTTAATTGCTTTACTCAACGCAGAGATAACAATTTAAACACAATTCAAAATCGTGGTAAGAAAAATCTATAAACCAGCATTGACTGATACACTCTTTGGTGAAAATTTAGAGGCTAAGAAGGGATACAATTATTTTCAGATAATCAAAGTCACAAGAAATGTTATTATGTAAGGAAGATAAGAATTAAAATAAATGGAGGTAATGTTCCTTCCACTTTCCTGTATCTCTACGAAGAAACCTCAAACCTTTTAATAGCGGTTCTTATACAAATTTTTCGTCATCTTCTGATTGATATCGACCGTATTTTCGGTACCGTAGGCTAAGTAGGAAATCCTTTCCTACTATTTTGATCTGTGCACCAACGTTCATTAAAATATAAAATCATTAAGTTCTGATTTAACAGTAATTATCTAGAAATTGATATGCACCAACATTGAATGATTGTTAAAGTTTTCTTAACGGCTGTCTTTAATGGGTCATTTTTATCGTGTTAGCCGATTTAACAGACCATTAGTCTGTACGTGATGGAGTGTCGGGAAGTTTATCGAGATGTGCTCGATGAAATGATTCATGTAGTTCGAAGGCAACCGAAGACAGTATTGAGAGAGGGGATCCATTTCATTAACAAACTGAACATCAGTTTCAGGAGCGTTTTAGGCTAACCAAGAAGATAGTTTTGTCCCTTGTGGTACGCCTGAGTTTGAGGTTAGAGTTTCCAACGGACGGAAATTTTCTCGTCTCGCCAATGACAATGTATGAAGGTTGCCGATCTCTACCTCTTAATTTATTACATGGACAAAGTTGCGACTACAAAATCCTAATACAATAAAGAACTCGCAAGTATTACTATGGAACGAAGTGATGAGAAGTTGTGAACTGAACGGCCATGGAAGAGAACGCTTGCCGACAGCTCTCTTCATTTTTTTTAGGAAAGAGTGTACATAAATACGACTTTACTTCCCGGTGGGTGCGTTCAATGCTGTAAATCAAAATTTTAACACCCGCTAGATATGCTCGTTTAATGTCCGTTAACTATCGAGAGTTTAGAACGGTGCACACAAATTTCACGTCAACAGAAGTTAACCTTTAACACTCATTTCTTAACGAGCACACAACAGTTGTTGGTGCACTTGGCTATTGTTAATAAATTAAATACTTCGTTAATGAAATTACTTACTAATATTAATCGTTCCAATTCAAAATTAAATAATGTATTGTTTTATTTACCAGTAAACAACCCTTTATTAAATTTGTTGACTTAAAACTTTGTTAAAAAATACGTTTCAGTAGTGGACCCGTTTGATTCGTTCACTCGTGTTGTTATGACTACGAAGTCTTCAGTGGGCCTCCTGTGTCGCGAAAGCAGAAAATAATATGAACGACTGCCACTCGTTTTTTGGATAAGTAGACGAATATACTTCATAATAAGTGTAATTATTGGAAAATAAATAATTATCCAGTATTTTATTTTTACCAGTACGCCGAATAATAAACTTAATTAATTTCCTTCGGGTACATCAATTGCAATTACACTTCTGTGAATTTCTTTGAAGCTCATAGCGTCACCTGAGAGACGGCTGCTGAAGTTACCATAATTCTGTGGAGTTCATTGTGACGAGAAGCGTCACCTGGGAAGCAATTTTTTATCATAACACTTTTTGAATGCAATTTGTATTTATGATTATATAGGGATTGTTCATAAATTACGTCACGATCTTGGGAGGTGGGGGGAGTTGTCGAAATGCGGCAGTTCGTGATGAAGTGGCCCGGGGGTATTTTAGAAAGCGTGACGTTATATTTGTCATATCATAAGTGTTGAAAATTGTCTCAATTTAGGCACATTTTCCTACAATTAAAACAAAAGTCTCATGTTCCCATAACCGCCTTTTCTCGTGCGGTCTATATAATTTTTAAGTATATAAATGATAATATTTTATCATTTATATATTTTGTTTGTGATGGAAGCGGGTAAGTCGTTTTGTGACGTCACGTTAACGGGGGTTGGTATAACATGACGAAGCGTGTCAGGGTGACCGAGGGGGGCGGGACTAAAAATTCTTAAAGTTTACCTGACTTAAATTTACGAACGATCCCACAAGAAATCGCAGGCAATTGAAACGTGAGAATACGATCTAATATCGGACTATATGATAATCTTCGTAATACTACCTAGCTTTTGGCAATTGGTTAAGAAATTTGATTGAAATTGGCAATTGATTGAAAAAAGGGATATTTACAAAAAGTTGACTTTTAGAAATAAGATAGAGTAATTTCTTTTTGAATTTATTTTTAATAACATATTTAATCATAAAAACTCTTGACTTTCAAAAAATACCTCTTTTTGTCAACTTATGGCTTCATCATTGCATTGAAGTATGTTAAACAATTTGAGTAGATAATTAGCAGATCTTTTACTTAGGACGCCAAACCTGCATGCACCAATCCTAGTTAGCTAATGTATCATTATGTCTTCATACACTGTTGGCTTTTCTGGATCCACCCGTTGTGCGCGACAAAATTTGTCTTTCTCCAATAAACTTCGAATATCCATGTTAGCCCTTGCGTAACAGTGTAAGTTGAAATTAAAGTTATTGTTAAACTCCTGCGCGCGCAGTGTTCTAAATGGGATGGACAGCCGTCGCGAGAACCCAGGCATACAATTTCCAATAGGACGCAGTCCATTCACTCAAGGCCGTGAGGCATTCGGCCAGTGGGACACCGATGCTACCTTCTCCTCTCGGGAGACGAGTTCTCTGCGCAACGTAGCGTCATAGATGGGTTTAGCATACGCCTCTTCCCCAAAGCATTGGATGATTTCACCTAATTGCCTAAATTAATGCTGTTTCTACTGAGGACACGACCTCGTATGACTGCCTATACCAAGTTGGGCGATACCCCATTCACTTGCTCAGAGAAGGTCGTAGAATTTTACAGCGGCGCGTCCGCTGGTAAAAGTTTGTTGTATGCCTTCAAATATATTTCTATGAGCTGCATGTCATTCTTGGGAGTTTGTTATTTCAATTGAGTTGAATGTCTCTTGCGAGAAATGCATTGTGATTGCTTTAAATTCCGAGCTTTTAGTTTTCTTTTTAATGTACACGCAGTGTATGAGGGGGTGTCGTAAATTTCAAAAACAAGTTTAATCTCTCTTATTTGGTTTTCTATGGTGTGGTACATCACGGAATCTTGCACCGATCGAGCCACCCGCGTTGGATTTTTTTCTTTTCTTTTATATACATCGTGTACAAAATGCCGAATACCATCGACTTTCGACCATGTCTTCCTAACGAAAGGTATTTTTTATTAAACAAATATGTTGCAAACAAATCGTGGATAAGTAGCTTAGTTACATCCGATCAAGGCTATCCTTACTTAAAAGTCATTATTTTTTTATTTCTACCCTTATCTGTTTTCTCGATGACATTTATTAAAATAATGTTAATTTTATTGCGAACAAGGTAATATTAGGTTGCCTAAGCAAAATCAAGACACGCGGGTTTTACGCTTCGAATATTTCAGTGAAAGAAAGGTGCACGACAGAGAAGCGAGCGTAAACTAGTTATCACACTTATCAGACAACATTATCACACTCCATCACACAGAAGAGTACGCTCTACGCTACGTACAATAGTCTCAATTGAGTACGAAATTTGAGGTTTTCGACAACAGTTAAAAAAGAATTTTGATGAAAATATTTAATTTAAAAAAAAAAGAATTTTGGTTCATAAGAAGCATTTTATCCAAATATTATTAATACATGTTTATTGCTCAAGTATCTGAAAAGGTGTTTCGAAAGTTAAACTCAATATAAGTATATGTTATTGTATCTATTTATACAAATTTAGTCGTTAAAAAAATGTAATTCTATTCAGTTGATAGAACTACCTCGAAGACGTCTAAGAAATTGAACGTATTTTTGCACAGCGACGCAGATCTTCGCTGCGTGGCAGAGAACTGGTTAGCAAAATACGCGAAGAGTTGCCAAGCGGCTGAGGGTGGCGATTCTCTGTCAAGGCCGTCCACTCAACCAAGCAGCCGTGTAGCGGCGACAACTTCCTAACATTCCTGCGCAGCAGCCTCTGTTCAAAGGTTTCAGGGAATAAATAAGACAGGTTTCCTTTTTTTTTTTTTTCTCTCTTTCATTTATTGCTACTCTGACCTGCGTGTGTTCAGTTGTCGGTTATCTACCACATGTCTTCAGGAAACATATTCTTGTATGTGGAATGATTTTAATATAAGATATGGGTCGATATGCTTGCGAGATTCTTTACAGATCGACCAGAGATTTACGAGTTTTACAGGTTTTTATAAACATAAATTAAATACGGCAGGTTACAACTTCTATTTAATTCTGATTTCGATTGGTAACTAATTGACCAAGATTGAGTGATCTTACCTTCATTATTAACGAAAAATTTCTGGTAGTTATAAGCAACTTCAGACATGTGCGTCCCAATATTAGATGTTTACTTGGAATAGTAGCAAAGTTGGAATAGTTACGTCCGAATCTTTGATCTAATTTCCCGATCCGTGCAAATAAGGGAAGAACTTTTTTTTAATCTTTGTGTTGAAATTTTTTACTATGCTCATTCATAATTTTATCATTTGCTTTAGTAGCGATGTGCCATATTTGCCACAAGTTTTGAAAACCACGAAGGAAACTAGAGAGAAAATAGTCTGGTTTGCCACTGGCAGGGGCATCCTGTTTTGATGATACACATATCATGATTTAAAGGGTTTTTTCTTCGTCAAAAGTTTGAAAGCTTACTATAAAAACGTATAATTAAACCTACAGAAGAAATTGAAAACATTTTTATTCTGATTTTGGTATATTATGTTACCCGTATTCTATTGCCAATTACCGATTGTCTCAAGACCTATAGTTTCCTTCGTTTTAAGAACAGAATGTTCCGAATTGCTTTGCACTAAATCTTAAAAGAATTAAAATACTTGTCTATCTGCTCGTTAATCATACAGAATGTAAATAGCTAAATAAGTTAAACAATAATTTTTGTTATTTAAATAAGGTTTTTGATCCAAGATAGGTTACGGAGTGTATTCAGAACTGGAAAGTGGTGTTCTTTTTTCATTTCACGTTTGTCTGCGGTGCGCGACACTTCGCCAGAACTAAAAAATATGGGCGATCGACGTAAATTACGTGTCTCCTGGTTTTTCTAAGTTTTTCTTTTGAGTTATGACACATATTTTAAGAATATTTATTACTACTTATGTCAGGGAACATAAGAGCGTAAGTGGAAAGGGTATAAGGGGAGAAAACGGCGAGGAAGAACTTACTCGAACATTGTTAGGAAACGACTGCATCACGACGTCTTCAGCAGAATATTTTCTTTTTCTCACAAATATCATTCCACTGAATACAATGTCCTCAAAAATAAAAATATTCGATTCTATTTAGAGATTCACTCTTTCAGAATATTTTAAATATATTTATAGGAGTCATTTGGATATAATTTATTTCTCCATCAAAATGTGTGAAAGAATGTTTTTCAAATGAAATGTATCTGAGGATTTTTATTGAGCCATATCACTTCGTATCACTCAATCATAGTTACTTTCTGAAGAAAAAAACTTTCGTCATTGGGAGTATGGTAGAACAGACTCTGGAGTTTCACTGAAAACTGTTTCTAATTAAGGTACTACGCTGCCATCAGATAAGAACGCATTTGAAGAGTACAATGCGATGAATTTGTAAAGCTTAATGTACTTTCTCTTTAATGTATGCCTATGTTAAAAAGGAATTTTCCTCGCTTGGTAGCACTACCGTCAATCCTGACCTCACACAAGACTCTTCTTTTTATGATGCTCTCGGTTACAGCACGTGCATAGTCATAAATGCAACAAAAACTATACATTTTATAATGTTATTGACTTTTCTTATCAATCATGTATATACAATGTTAAGTATTTTATGAATCATAAATAATTAATACGGGGCTAATATTTTGACAATTTCGAATTTATCTTTGAAACAGAGTTTTTAAAACGGCAGACACCTCATGCACCATTCTCAAGAAAACCTGTACTACGACATAAATATATTGAAAATTACATCTTTTCTATAGCTGGTGCAATGTATTTCTTGTTGAGTCTCAATATTCATACAGAGTTCAATTTGTACAAGCCAAAATATTCAGGGTGTATAATAAGCAAAAAGGGAAACATTAAGATTCATTCATTTCTACTCAATAAATGTGGTAGAAAAGATAAGAAATAAAAAATAAAGAAAGGAAGAGAGAGAGGAGTGGAGAAATAATATGGAAAAATATTTTATTCCGGTTTACTAAGGTTGTGTATAATAAGATCATGTACGTTAAACAAAATGTGGATTTACTCTCTTAAATATTCCTAAAATATTCTTTCATTATTTTTAATACACTGGGATGTAATTTAGCTGATTTCAAATAATATAAATTGATACATTTGTTGTATCAATTTATATTATTTGGAATCAGCTCTTCCCTCAATTGTATAAACCAATCGAAGATAAAGTCACACTTTCTAATGTGAGGTTAAGCTTCTGAGACACTTACTAGTCGACAAGGATAAGAAACCTGCGCGAGCTTTTACTTGCCCCCAAAGCCATATGCTAAATCGTAATCAATATGCAAAGGTGTAAGAGGAAGTTGTCGCTGAAGACCTACCTGTTCTCCCTGCATTTCATGCTCTGTGGGTTAGGGTTCGACTTTCTCCGATGGTATATGTAGTGTTGTGGACGCTGATATACAGTTTCCTGGGAAGTGGGTATCATATACTGTCTTAGTTTCCATGTTCCTTTATCTATTTCTAATGGTAAGATAGCGATTTATATTGTGATGGTGATCATCTAGACCGTAATCAAGGGGGACACAATTTTATAAACATCATTATAAATATTATTGTAAATACTATTATAAATGTTTCTGTGGAGATACCGATAAGTAATAAATAAATAAATAAAAAAAGTCATGGTTAGGTGGTACAGACGGTCTCATGACATAAACCTCTTCATAAGACATGACGCAAATGAGTAAATGAAGATACAAAATCACTCTAATAATCTTAATATAATACATTAATTAAATAATTAACACTTTATTAAATAGTGACTGAATTTATTAATTGTTTAAAATGGCT